>BQNB010150687.1:0-16001 GCA_026074375.1 Tanacetum coccineum
CTTTTCAATGAGCAAGAAAGTGTATAGAACTCTTTTTTAAAGGCTAAAAATTTATTAAAAAAGCTCCAGAGAGGGAGATAAAAAAGACACAGGAAAAAACACCGAAGAAAAAAAGAATTTAAACAAACATTCGAAATAAGACTACAACAACCAGTTATTATATGGTGGTGAAAATAACCATATCTCTAGGAACCCGATAGTTACAATTAACCCTCTATATAGGTACGTGCGCCATGGCTTAAGTCGTGGCAAAAAGTGATGTCACATCATCATTTTTTTCTTATAACACCAAAACACCCTAATATCAAAAACACCCTCCCTGGTTAACAGAAGAATTTTTGATGTTATGGGGACCACACTTTTCTTATTATTATTTTTAATTTTTTTATAAAAAAAAATATATCAACCCTCTATATAGGCCTATAGACTAAATGCATGTAATTCTCTCAACCACACAAACAAAAAGTCAACAAAATACATACACAAAAGCTCTTATCTTCTTTGTCTCGTTTCAACCTATCTTCTTTGTCTCTTCCTGCTGCTATGTCCGACCATTTCTCCGGCAAAATGTTTTTTAAAAACCTTTTACATTCTTTTTCTCTTCAATTCTTCTTTGTAATAAAGGAAATAAAAAAAAAGTAAAAACGCGAAAACGCGAGAAGCGGAAACGCGAGCCGCGGTACAACGTCTCGCGTTTTCGAGTCACGTTTTCGCCCACCATCTCGGCTGGTGGTGGCGGCGCGAGACGCGAAAACGCCACCCACAGTGTGGTTGTCGCGCCGTGAGCTGGCGTTTTCTCCGACGACTCAAGCCACCGCACGTTAAAATGTAATTGGTATATGTATATAAATTTAATTGTACTTTAGTAACTTCCCAAGATTAACTTCCTTATACTTTTTTTCTTTCTTTCTTTCAACATCATTACCCTCTACACCTTAGTCAAGTAGTCTGATTTCCATAATGTTTGCTCCTATTTTTGCACCAAAATATACCTTCTCATTTATCAAGCAGTCCGTGTTTGTAATTATTCAAATCGATTGACCTCCGCCTCCAACAGAAACTATAAACTGAAGGATATGCGCATGCGTCTACATATACAAATGTAATGTCAATGTTAAGATTGAATTTTAAAGAAATTATCTAAGGAGGGTTTCTAACAAGTGTCTTATAGGGCACTTGTTTACGTGCATTCACTAACGGGATTTTCTAATTTGTGTCATCATGGCACAAGTTTTGAAGCATTAAACAAATGGTTAATTACTTGAAAATGTATTATACTTGTCACTTTTTATTATTGTGTGTACTCAACTTTTTTCTTTCTTATTGTATATACTGAACTTTCAAATTTCGACCTTTGTGTGTATTTGTGACCGTTTTACCCTTACTTTTTTCAAAATTCGAAAGGTAAAATTGTCATTTTACATGGCCAAAAATTGACAAAATACACACAAAGGTCGAAATTTAAAAGTTCAGTACACACAATAAGAAAAAAAAAGTTCAGTACACACAATAACAAAAAGTGACAAGTATGATACATTTTTACGCAATTATCCCTTAAACAAACTAAAGTTGCCATATTCATATGTTAATTGATATTATTAGTTTTGAAGCATTAAACTTTTCACTAAATTCAAGTTTTCCAATTAGATTGAAAAGTTTATTTAGTACACATTAAATAATCGTGTAAATCACCTATTTTATATGATTTTCGGTTTAGCGAACTGTCTTTTTTACTCGTATAACTTGTGCCTAAGGACACCGTTAGAAAAAACTAAAATTTAAGATAAACAATCCAACTTATAAACGCTTCACTAACTACCCCTAACAAAAATTCCCAATAAGTTTCTTTGATGGCATAACTTATTATGGCAATACCATGTGCTCAAGATAATCAAATACGCATGCATGGATCAATTATTTCGATGTATCCGATAAAATGGCATTACCAAACTTCATTGCATCAAAATGCACTAATTCTGATATACTTTCCTCATTAGGATGGACATTCTAACTTATTCCAGAACGGCTATACTTATCGTGTTGAGAAATAACCGATCGATCGTATTTATCTTTATTGCAAGCTTCATCTTAAAGCATGCTTTAGGCCGGGTGATCTGACTGCATTCCAAAAATAACGAGACTCTCGTGTACGCTACATAGTCTTTTGACATCATTATAGATACTTGTGTCTCAGTAAACATCTGCATCCATCATGGCTGCACGTAATACTTATGATAAACTATTGCATATATAAGAAAAAGCTACACTTTCTTTGAAAAATGATTCATGTGTCCATAAATGGCTAGTGTACGATTATATTTATATTGTCCATCTTATGATCACTTTCGAGCTGATATCCATATGGATAATACAATGATCACACTAGCGGTGAGCAAAAAAACACCCTTATGACAAATCCTTTATCGGGATGGTGGGGTTTACTGCAAATTGTTGATTCTACTTGAGAGTTAGTTGAAGCAGTAACTTGGAAGTAACTGCTTTTTTGGTTCTTTTTGCAGATTGAATGGTTGCAAAGTTAAACGACCAGAAATGGACAGACAGTTTGATGGTGATGTAAATTGTGGCCAACTGAGGTTAGAAATCTTTATGCATACAGGAACAACAACTCTCATAAAATCTTCAAGGCGAAGACCTTTAAATAGAAAATTTGGACCACTTCTTTATAATGATAGCCTATATATGGTTACTCTACTGCGACTCATATCGATAGATAGATCAAATTTACTTCGCACTAGATTGGATTTACATAGTGGTGGAAGGCAAGCGGGCAACAATTTACTTGACATCTAGCTAGGTCAGTTATTCAGTCTAGCGGTATCCAATATGACCATAGTTGTTAACTTGTTATCTGCAACAAGTTATGTATTTAAGTTTTAACCAATACATTATGGTCGAGTCGAGTCATATGTTAGTCTGATATTATCTAACAAGGTTATGTTTAATTATTCGCCGTGCACATTGCAATGTATAACATTAAAAAAAGACAAGTTTCATTAGAGAGCTCGGTGCCAAGCGTTATAGTATCGTTATAGACGCTATGGCGCCGCCATATATGCTTACCATGGTTACGCCATACTAGCACTATAGCGCTCTCGTCATACATGCAATAATGGCAGTGTGTTCTCTGTTAGTTGACGAAAGTTACATTTATTACACACATCACAAACTGTAAAGAAGATGTTTGTTAACATTTATCGAAAGACGATGGGAGTAAATAACTTTACAAAAGGATCGGACTTGTGATGCCAAGCCGATAGAACTGAATCTCTTCATATACAAACGAATTGAAAACAAATTTAAACTATTTTAAAGCACACGATATCTTGAGAAAACTTTATCTTACTTATCACAACCGCAAAGAATATACAAAAATCCATACAAAGACAAACATAAGAAAACAATTTATAATAGAAGTAAAAGTTTACAACTCATAAAGTAGAACAAATCCGAAGAAACACTAAGAAAAATATTATATATTAATAAAGGGGCAAATGACACAAAAATGTACTTAAATTAAGAGTCATTTTCAATTAAGGTATCGTACAATTTTTCTTATATAAAAAGGCGTCCAACTAATTTTTTTAGCCAATTTGGGTATTTTCGTTAAATATTTAACGATCATCCGTTAAGTTTTACATTTCATACATCTTTTCTATAAACAAAGGCGGTCCAACTAAATTTTTTTTAAGTCCAATTTGGGTATTTTCGTAAAATATTTAACGATCGATCAGAACCTTTATAGTTTACATTCGAAGTCCACTCTGGCCCACTATAAGGACACAACCCCACTACCGTCACCAACACTATGGGGTGTGCATATAGGACCAGGAGACCGGCCCGACCGGAAGACCGACCGAACCGACCGACCGGACCCGAGCAGGTCGGTTTTTGTTTGTTTCGTCTCCGGGATCATCCTGAAAATTGGGTGGGGGGTGGGGGTGTGTGGTGAGGAGATATATGGTGGCCGTCCGATCCGGGCTTACCAAAAACCCGAAGATTACGCCGTGTAGCACTTACCACGGACCGAAATGTACCGACCCTACTGACCGTTACCATTTCGGAATCCGGTTCTCGTCTCGTCTTTTGGAGCCAAGTTCTCGGTCCGGCGTTTTGGACCAAGTCGGTCCTCGGTCCGGTCCGGTCTTGGACCTATGCTCACCCCTATCACCACCACTAAACATTCCCACCACCATCACTATGAAGCACCACCTTCATCACTAAAGTCATTATCAAACACCAATAAAATGACTTATAATCACCAAATTAAAGACCTACTTCCCTTACATTTTTACTAGAAAGTGAGTAAAGAAAATACATACCTCATTGCACGATAGAGTGGCCTGTAGTACATTAAGGCTGCATGGTATAAGGGAGTAAAACTCACCTGACACGTCAGCGCCATATTAGCTTTCTCTCTCCAACTTTAAAACTCATCTCAACTCACCTTTCAACCGTAATAAGAACTCACCTTACAACTAAAACTCACCTTACTCACCTTTTTTTTATTTAAATTCTTTTATTCATAAACTAAAAACGTAAATATTTACGTAAACGTAAATGTACGAAATTAATAAAAACGTTAACTAGATTAAAAACTCTATTCATAAATAAAAAAACATTACATAATAATAAAAACATTACATAACAACACAATTAATAGATTATTAAAAACAATACATAGCTTAAAAACGTAAATGTATGAAATTAATCTGATTCGTATTCTGAATCAAATTGCACCCCAAATTCCAACATGAATAACTTATCTTCAGCTTGTTCTTTCTTAATTTTCTCCTCTCACTTTTTTCAGCTCTTACCTATTCTTCTAATGTTTCTCTCAATGCATATTTATCTAGAAGTAGTTGCTGATGCCCTTTCTCAGTAAGAAATCCCCCAGTAATGGGAGATGTGGGTTGGTGCGTATGTTGTTCTGATGACAAACCACCCATATGGGTTTGTGAGCCGTAGTTGGGGTTGTGTAAGGTTGTTGAGGGATTACTTTGATTGGTTTTTGGGGTGTCGGGGGATTGCTTTGGGTAGTTTTCTTATCAGACATGGTGAGTTATTGAAATGTTGTTTGGATGTGTGAAAAAAGCGGTGAGAAGAGTTGGTATTTATAGAGCGCCAATGAAAGGAGTTGGTATTTTCAGATAACCAAATATATTTAGTCTCAATTTGTTTTTCTATTTTTGCCGCCTGTCTATAAATAGCAAGATTCATTTCGTAATCTTTATCAGATTCTTGTTTAAAAAAAATGTCGATCAAAGCACGGCTATCTTATGGAATGTCATTGCATTTCTCGTATGCTTTTCTCATATCGTTTTTAGCTGCGCTTGCATTGTCAAATTGCACGGCTAACTCTATAAGCGCTTTCTGACGAATAATATCTTCGTCAATAAGTTTTTTAACCAAAGCTTAGATTTCATCGATAGTGTGTGAAAGTGAACAAGCCATGACATATTTTTTGTTTGGGATCAAGTGTGAAAATTTTAGATAAAAAAAGGTGTTATAGAGTAAAAATTAATATAATTTAAAAGTGTGTATAATTTAAAAGTTGTGTATAAAAATGGGTAAAGTAGTAGGTATTTATAGGTAAAAAGTGAGGTTTTTTTAATATGTAACGGTTGTTTTAAAGGAGGGGCCCACTATATTACAAACTCACACTAGGTGAGTTTCTCACCATAATCACACAAATACTCGATCAAAGTCACCGAGCAAGTGGAGTTTTGAAAAGTCACTTTGCTGGCCGACATAAGAACTCGCGCACGAGTTTCAACTCACCACGATGAGTTTAGCCTTATAACGTCCAACCTAATACTTAGGAAAGGGGTACTCCAAGAAGTGCATAGATTGTTGCAAGGAAAAATATCTTGACACTTGTATACGGAAAGCATTATAAAAAAGAATTGATTTGCACACACACTTTTTTATTGAGACATTCTTTTGTGTGCATTACATACTTGTATAATGTTTTATAATGCTTTTAACTGTTTATACTGTGAGTGTCCCAATCACAAATTTGAGTGTGCAAATCACTTCCTATTATTAAAGCTCAAAACTTGATAGTGCCTAATTTCATACCGGTCTAAGGGGGTGTATACTAAATTAAATGGTAATAAGAAAATATCTTAACTAAAGGAGACTTTAGTTTTAATGAGTCTCTCAATTAAGTTAAAAGTTAAGCTCACATATTAAGTGAGAATAAAGAAAAAAGAAACACGTAAACTTGTACTCGTATTAACATAAAACTTACCGCCGCCTTTGATCCAAGAGATAGTCACCGCTATGACATTAAATGTAAGGCACAGAACTAGACATCTAATAAAGGCCACACAAGTACTATATGCAAATTAAAATCAATATTTACTGATTGTAAGTTTTGAACCAATAAGGCGATGCTTGGTGATGATGGTGGCGAGGAGATTTGGTGGTAGTGATTATGATTGGTGATGATGGTAGTGGCTGATGGACTTGAAATGTAAAATTTAATTGATAATAGTTAAATATTTAATGAAAATATTTAAATTGACAAAAAAAATAAGTTGGACGTCTTTTTATGCAAGAAAAAAAGTGTTATACCTTAATTGGAAATAACCTTTTAGTTGAGTATCTTTTTATGCGATTTGCCTTTATTCCCTTAATAAAGTGATAACGAAAATTGGCCATTTTCCATACTTCAATAATATTTGCAGTATGTTGAAAATACATGCATAACTTCATATATTGCAGTGTTGAACTAAGAACCAATGCTTAGCCATGGAAGCTAGAGACTGAAGGCAGCCTCAATTAGTTGAGTTGAGATCACATTTGTAATAACAAATCAAACTTTTACATATGTTTTGAAACATAAGCTGATTTTTTATGATAGGCTAATATTCTTCTCCGGTGCTTCATGTTTACGGAGTTACTTCACCGTTAATTGTTTAAGGGCATGAGGAGTTTGCCATTGTCAAAACTAGCAGGCTTACATCGTTGGCATTAGTGTGCACGGGGCAAGGGTTGAATGAGAGCCATTGGCGTATTTTCCCCAATGGCTCGACAACAATTATCCGATGCTCTATAGATGGACCAAATGTTTATCAAGCATACTTACTACCTTGCTAAGCATGCTTACAAATAACATGGTTAGCACTACAAATGGTGAATGCAAATTAAAGGACCACCCTGACCTCGATGGGTGTGCCCTCCCACCCTCTTTTCTTTTCTACCCTTAAAAAAGAGGCATCACTAATGGGCCCAATTGAACAAATGGGCTGGCCCACTTCTGAAATGGAGTACGGGGGTTTTGCTGGTCCTGACACATGTCATGTGAGTGTGGGGTTTTCTTAAAGTATCAACATTTTCCTCCTTTGTTCTTGAGGTTCATGCACCTATCTCACTATTTTCACATTATTAGTTGATTCAATAATTATTTATAATCTTTGTGTTTCGTAAGAAATTTTCTTTATTTTGTCATTATTGAAAACGTTAAGAACATTTGGACAGGAGAAACAACAAAACTAGAATACACAACTAATAGAAAATGATGATACATCTAATCCATATAATTATTGCAAGCAAAAACAATACAAAATGACCAATGATAATACTATACTCCGTACTACTACGTACTTAATTAACACCAGATTCATCAGAATATGTCATCACTTGTTCACGTCTATAATATCATGAAACACTTTTGTTTATTAGATCTTACCGAAAAGTCATAGGTTTAATGGTTTGTGAGTACGTACTACTGAGTAACACATGATATATCCAGAAAAGTAAGTGCTCTAGCGTCCCATTTTCAACTGTGATATAAATGCATATGTTTGTTGCTCAAGAAAATATATCGCAAAATTATTGGGTAAAGAGATGCACATAACTTGTACAAAGAAAATTAGCATACCATTTGAAATTTTCAAATTTCATGATATCGTTAAAATTCTAGTATATGTTTATCAATTTACTACAGGTTTATGTCTTACGTTTAAAAGTTAAAAGGATTATTCTTTTCTCAGCGGAGCTTTTTGGTTGACATGTTTTAATCACAAAACAAAAAGTCATTTGGGAGTACCATCGTCGACCAAAATGCTTTGAGTTCAAGATATTGTTGAAGATACCTTTTAGATAGCGTGTGATGTATAGTATACGGGGATGAGTTCTAGGAGATTAACCCATTGAAAATTTTTGACTTCCTGTTTTGCCCTTTAGATGATATACACATATCATGTTTATGTTGTATCCTACTTTTTTTTTTAGTTTAATGGGCCATTAAACTAAAAAAAAAGTAGGATACAACATAAAAATGACACGTGTATATCATCTAAAGGGCAAAACAGGAAGTTAGAAATTTTTAATTTTGGCATTTCTATTTTTTATTTTTCTTAATAATCTAAATTAGTATGCATTTATTTTCTTTCCCATTCTTGTTTCAAAACGAGTTGCTTCATTAGCTATCATTAATTCTTACTGCAACTTTAAATTACATAGTTTGCATCTTAATCATCATCAAAAAAGTTTAGTGCATCAAATATGGGTCTTGAAACTGTTTATCTTAATCATCTTGTAGTAGTTTTAACTTGCATCGTCAATCATTATGTTTAATTTATGTATAATCTACATCATCATCATCATCAATCAAACATCGATTCATCAAATATGGATCTTGAATCTGTTTAAGCATCATCATTATCGTCTATCTAGCATCATCATCGATCATTATTGATTTCAACATCATCATCCGCATCATCGATCATCGCTTTCAAAGACTTCCACATCAATAATATTCACATTATTTTTCGGCATCCACCATTCTCCTTCGATTTAGATCTTTTAAGCTGCTTATGAAGAATCATGTAGATGTTGAAACATGAATCTAAAACCGCATCTTAAAATGAGGATGATGAACACAAGTAAAAAAAAATTATTAATCATCGTCATTGTTGATGAAAGTCAAGATGCTTTTTGATGATGTAGTTAATTATTTGAATCTAAAATGAAAATTTTAATTAGATGTTAATTTTGATTTGAAGAATCGCTTAATAAAAGAATTAAATGAAATGAAGAAATTCTAGGAAGATGGTGAGCGTGAAAGTTGTTTAGTGCCACCATGGATCTCGCATAACTAAATGGGTGTGTTAAAAGACCTCAATACCCTTCTGCACAAGTTTGTTAATTGAAGAAACTCACAATTATTAACATATATGCCATCGTTTTTATGGTCCCTCGATTTGATCATCCAACGGCCACAAATATCTCCTACATATTTTAGCTTAAAGAATTGTTTTATTTGAACTCCCTTCATCGTAGGGATGAGTTCTAGGAGATTAACCCATTAAACTAAAAAAAGTAAGATACAACATAAACATGACACGTGTATATCATCTAAAGGGCAAAACAGGAATTCAGAAATTTTCAATTTTGGCATTTTTTTAGTCACGTTTGGAAAAAATCACATGTGATTTGTATTACAAAATCACATGTGATTTCACAAAATCACATGTGATTTCACAAAACTTAGATCACCTGAGATTTTAATATTTATAAAAGATACAATGGACATAATCATTGCCACCCATTTTTTATTTAAATTAAAAAAAACCTACTCTCACCACCTCTTTTTAAATTAAAATTTTCTTGCAAAACTGTAAATCGTTAAACGACAAAAAATATACCACCGCGACGAGAAATTTATATCATCTTTCTAACGAGGGGGCACTTTGATATACTTTCGGACGAATTTTTTTTTTGATTTTTTAGTCACGTTTGAACAAAAAAATCACATGTGATTTGTATTACAAAATCACATGTGATTTCACAAAATCACATGTGATTTTGTAAAATACAAATCACATGTGATTTTTCAGAATCACATGTGATCTTTCTAGACGTGACTAAAAAATAAAATTTTAAAAAAAGTTCGTCGAAAGTATATCAAAGTGCCCCTCGTTAGAAAGATGATTTAATTCTCGTTGCAATGGTATGTTTCATTTTACGTAACGATTAACGATTTGTGAGATATTTAATTTTAAAAAAAGAGGTGGAAAATGAGTTTTATTTAATTTGATGAAACAATTAATGGTTGAGATTGAATCTTGAGATCTATGATAAAAAATGAATCTTTATTGAACTTTTGCCTTATCATTAATTCTTAATACAACTTTAAATTACATAGTTTGTATCTTAATCATCATCAAAAAAAGTTTAGTATATCAAATATGGGTCTTGAAACTGTTTATCTTAATCATCTTGCAGTAGTTTTAACTTGCATCGTCAATCGTTATGTTCAATTTATGTATAATCTGCATCTTAATCATCATCATCATCAATCAAAAATCGATTTATACATAATATCGATTCATCAAATATGGATCTTGAATCTGTTTAAGCATCATCATTATTGATTTCAACATCATCATCCGCATCATCGATCATCGCTTTCAAAGACTTTCACGTCAATGATGTTCACTGTTCATCCTCAATAACATTCACATTATTTTTCGGCATCCACAATCCTCCCTCGGTTTAAATCTTTTAAGTTGCTTATGAAGAATCATGTAGATGTTGAAACATGAATCTAAAACCGCATCTTAAAATGAGGATGATGAACAAAAGTAATAAAAAATTTATTGATCATCGTCATTGTTGATGAAAGTTAAGATGCTTTTTGATGACGTAGTTAATTATTTGAATCTAAAATGAAATTTTTAATTAGATGTTAATTTTGATTTGAAGAATCGATTAATAAAAGAATTAAATGAAATGAAGGAATTTTGGGAAGATGATGAGCGTGAAAGTTGTTTAATGCCACCATGGATCTTGCATAACTAAATGGGTGTGTTAAAAAGACCTCAATACCCTTCTACACAAGTTTGTTAATCGAAGAAACTCACATTTATTTACATATATGCCATTGTTTTTATGGTCCATCATATCTCCTACATATTTTAGTTTAAAGAATTGTTTTATTTGAACTCCCTCCATAGTATACGTGTGTTAAAAGAACTGTTGTTACAAAATAAAATGAAAAACGAGAATTCGATTAATTCGTTTTCCATAAATAGCAAGTTTACAGTATAAACTTTGCATGAGAAGTAGATTCCTTCGTATCTTTTCATCATGCATGCATTTGGTCGAATGAGCAATCAATAACTACAAGTCTACAAAAGAGCTAATTTTCTTACACCATTGTTTATTTTGATGGTTTTATCTTCTTTGCTAATTGCAAGTTCTTTTAGTTAAAAAAGAAAAAAGAAAAAAAAACATAACACTTTTGTTGATCCCACTTGAATGGATCTTGAATTTCTTAGCTTGTGTAAGGTTTAGTTATGCAAGATAAATCCTACACAACTATGATAGAAACTTTGTAAAATATATAAAAGATTATTCTAGTATGATAAACTGTCTGGGATAGAAACTTTTGTGTTAACATATATAAAGCTCTATACTAGGAGATGTAAGTGTTCTGAGTGACAGGCAATTATGATACCTTGGTTGTAGTTAGTTCGGCAGCTTGGGAAACATAATTCTTGAATATGTGATCCACGTAGAATCTAAAGTCTAGAGTTTCGACATCTCTTGTAAGGAAAGGAGTTGCACAATTTCGGTCACAGTTGTATGTGAATCAGAAGCATACCACCGCTTGCAGTATTACTTATGTCAAAGACTCTACTCTCTTATCAGATCGTAGTCGCTCTTTTTGTGTGTTGACAGAAAAACTCCGTTGAAGCTGATGTACGGTATATCAAAAAATATATAGAAGATTATCAAACTCTATGCCCTAGGACCTCCTTTTATACACTTAGGAGTCGTGATTCGATTTTACAATTATATTAAATAAAAGTGTATAATATTTCAAATGAGCTGTGGTAGTTTGCGCGCTCGATGCGTCGTCTCTCTCTATTCAGATGTACTAGTCTATTGATCTCTCTAATCACGATATCTGTGTCAAGATTTGTGATAAGCATCGTGTGATGCTCAGTATATCAGCATGTCGAGAGTTGTTGATCTTTTTGCATGTCTCGCGAATATGCTAGATATAATCTGGTCAAGACACGCTAGAGCTTATGAGTGATGTTTGCTTGTGACATGTGTGTGACATTTGTTACTTATGACAAAGATTACACTCTGAAACAGTGAACTTATGATGATTGAATGTACTTCATGACTGAAGACTCTTAGGTCAAGTCTATCGGGGTGTGTACTATATGTCTCTACAAGAGTAGTATACTCTACTCCTCTCGACTCTGTGTTCTGTTGGTATAGTCAACGCGTATTACTCCATTGATCATTAGAGTAGTCGTGTAAGCTAATATTAGTACGTAATGTATCGAAGTACTTGACGTTGTTATGCCGAGTACATGGACTATGAGTGTGGTGAAGAATGGTATCACTGCGAAGAAGAGATCAGGTATGATAGACATCGCTATAGTGTGTACGCACCACTGAAGATCGTAAAAATAGTGTAATAGAATCTACGATTAGCAGGAGTGTGTTGTAGAATATTATGGATCGCTAGCGATTTCGTTGTCAGTTGACATCCTGACGTTGGCTTTTTAGACAGGAGGGAGAGAATTCGTGTTGCATGAATTTCGAAGTTGATGAATTTCGAAACAAGATCATCCCATGTAAGAATCGATCGAGGGGGTTCTTTTTCAAGCTAAATCCGGGCGGCACGCTCGAGGGAAAATAGGAAAAGCATAAGCTTAACCGACGTACTCGGGACGTTCGGGAACTTCATCGTAGAAGTGATCTTGTTGAAATAACGAATGTGAGCATGAGGGTCTTCTTTATCATGTCCAAAAAATTGTTTGTTTTAAACAAGAGTAAGCAAACCATGCTTAAGCTCAAAGTTGTCCGCGATGATCTCGGGAACAACGATGGCATCCTCGTAACCCTCGGTGGGTGCTTCGAGCAATTGAGCCATAATACGATTATCGTCCATCGTAACTACGGGAGGAGCTTGATTTTCAATAGGTTCCACAAGATTGAATGGTTCAACAAAAGTAGGTGGGACTTGTTGTTATTGACGGTTAGAATTACGAGATTGAGAACGAGTACGCATGCACTAAAATGTAAAAAGAAAATTTATACTAATTTTTTTTCTTTTTTTTATATTTTTTTTGGCTTTTCAACAATGTATTCACAATATATTTTAATAACGGACAATGTATTAAGACACTTAAACCTAATAATCAACTCGCTTCTCGGTAACTCTTCAAAGAGAAAAACGCACAAAGGAGCGGAGGAGTAGGAAAGCGCGAAGCTATTAAAAACCTTTCACCTTTAGGGTCGTAGTTCCTAGGAACAACCCGCCTTATACCCCTCTTATAGTTTGTTTAACTTTCAAAGGTGAACTGTACCTCGCGAGAGACACAAAAGGTAAGTTTTTGATCTTTGGTTCGGGAACTTATTAATGATAATACTTCAATTGAAAGTATTATATTGATGGTGAATTTTTTTTTTATGGACAATGTTTTTTAATTTTTTTGATTTATATTTTTATATATTATATATACTAATAAAAGAAAAATCTTTTTGTATTTTTTTATATGAAAATAAACAAAATAACTTCACACGGAAGGATCTTCAAACACAAATTTTCAAACGGCTCAACAATCGTATACAATCCTCCCCGGCAGCGACGCCAAAATGACAATGAGATAAACTCAACCCTTTATATATATTAAATATAATAAATATATAAAAATATAATAAGAATAAAAAATATCTCAATGTAGTAAACCGGGAGTATGATTCCCGGGTCGTTATCCCCAACGAGGACTGCAATTGAAAGTCAAGAGTCGTTTTGATAATCGATGCTTGAATGGAATAAAAAATTATGATTGGATTTTCTAACTCTACGAGAAAATTAAAGCAATCTACACTAAAAACAATTAAGGCAAACAAATTTAAATTAAAAACGCAAACGGAATCCTAAAAACGCGTCTAAATATCAACTAAATCAAATTTTAACCCTACACTAGAAATTTTTGCATGTAAACCTCAAAAATGACAAAAGAAAATTTTCTAAAAAAGATATATATATTTGTTGGCTCTTTAAAATTTTTTTATGAATTAAAAACTAATTTAATCTATTTAAAGTCTTAAAAAAATGACAAATTAATCCCTAAAAATTCTAAAAAATGATTTTCTACCTTAGAAAAGTCTAAAATATCATAAAAACTCAGAAAAACATTTTTCACTGCTTTTTATAATTAAAAACTAATTTCTAAATTTAAATTAAAAACCTAAAAATGAAATTTAAAATCTAAAAATATTAAAAATGATTTTAAACTTTGTAAACCTAAAACTATTGATTCTAAATCTAAAAACTATTTTTTGTATTTTTCTAAATTAATTTCCCATTTTTAAAAGACTTTTCAAAATTTTAACTTTCGAAAATTTATAAAAATTAGCAAATAAAGGTGGAAAAATATGAAAATTTGCACAAAAGTCCTAAATCTAGTAAGGTACCTAAGAAAAATAAGCTGGCGATACCAGCTTATCAAATAAGCTCTAAAAAGCTTATGATAAGCTACGGCTTATAAAAAGAAAAGGGGATGAAAAATGTAATATAGGAATAGATTGTGCAAGGGATGACAGGAAATCCCAAAGGTGCTAGTGGTAGTGGAGTGTTGGTGTTAAAATGCTTGGTTGAGTTTGTTGAGGTCCCAGGTTCGAGCCTTGTGCTCACATTGGACTTCCAAACTCTCAAACGTTTTTCTTTTTGCAATTTTTTTAACAGCTTATAAATAAGCTGTGAATGAACAAGTTTAATGAAAACCAAGTTTTTAGAACTCAAAAATAAGCAATTTAAAAAGACAGATTCAAACAATAAACTACAAAGGCTTAAGTCCTAAATGTTTGGCTTTTTATGGCCAAAATAAGACAATAAAAAGATAAATAAGCTAAAACAAGTAATAAGCTATATCTAATTAACATTAAGGAACACAAATAAGCATAGATAATAAGCTACACTAAGCTAAATATGACAGAAGAGCAAAAAGGCTTAAAACATAAAAAATTTAACTAAAGGAAGCAATAAGCTCAATTAAGCCCTAACCTAAATGAAAAAAGCTAAAGTAAGCTAACTCTAATCTAATGAGCAATACTAAACCTAAATTAAGCAATTTCAAAAGCTAAAAAGCTAAAATAAGCTAAAAAGCCAAATGCCAAATTCTGTTAACAAAACAGCCCACAAGGGCACTTTTGGGCTTAATTTTAAGTCCCTTAGTGGATCCTTATGGCTTAAGGGCTTATATGCCCTTAAAGCTTAAACAATAAGCTTTAATTATCAGCAAATAGAAAACATTTTGAAACACAGATAAGCCATTAAAAAGCTTAATGAAAAAGCCATTTGTTCATTCACAACACTTAGAATTTATTTTTTGAAATCTTTACAAATTACCACTTTTGAGCTTAAAAATAAGCACTTAAACAGAACCTTATGAACATGAGACCAACAAACAGATCAAATTTAAACCTCAAAGAGCTTATATCATCAATCAAAAAGCATTTTGAAATAAAGCATAAGCCACAAAAAGCATTTTTTTTTTCAACACTTAGCACATTTTTGACAAATTTGGAAAAATAAAATCAACTATTGCAGGCTTAAAGAGACTTATACTACTGCATTTTAAACTCAAAACAAACTTGAAAACAACACCTAAATGTGATGAACCAATTTCTTATCAAATAAGCTGAAATAACCAAGGTTGTCAAGATCAGGATCCTACCCAGGATCGTTTTCGTCTTTGCAAGATCGAGATCGTAAGGTTGGATCGAGATCGTAAGATCCTACTATAATATCATTTTCTTAATAGTCTTTCTAATATTATATAAACACAAAATTATATAAATGTTTCATAGGAATGTTGTCATAAATTATAATTATAAAATGTTTAAGAAGATTAACTTGTTGTTTTTTTTTTTTTGAACGGCGACTTTTATTAAAAAAAACTAGCAAGGAGCTAGAAATTACAAAGAAATAAGAGACGGGT
>BQNB010150688.1:0-16001 GCA_026074375.1 Tanacetum coccineum
CGGTTACTTTAGGATTATGAGAGTGTACCGGCAGAATATTAAATTTCAGAACTTGTTTTTGTGATGCATCCCGAGACCGCATAGTAAGTATTAGGATTTTGCTAAATAAGAGGCACTAGGATTAACCCATATTTTAAACATGTACTTGTTATGATGGTCCCCTCGATCATATAACTATCCCACACCCTTTTCATGCACTCACTTTTAGTGCAAGATACCCCTAGTACAACCCTCTAAGCCTATCCTTTTCATATTTCTTCTATTTATGTATTATGAAACGACCAAAAGGGGATTTCTAGGAATTCCTGAATAGACTATTCTGGAAGTATGTAATAGTTAAATTTTGTCACCCTTAAACCAATCGTTACACCTAAATCGCCTTAGCCTACCTTGTATGTACTCATTTTTAGTACATTATTGTGTTTAACCCACGTTAATTATTTGAGTACACGGTTGCTAAGTCCTTATCCTTGTAAATACAGTTTTGGGACGATTGGGATTCATGGTAGTATTTATTTATAACAACTAAGTATTTTCATCAATGTAAATATCCATCTATTAAATTAGATGCAATGTACTATCCATCTATTAAATTAGATGCAATATATACCACCTTTTTACAGGGAAATTTTTGCTTTATTCCATTATGTAACATAGTTTACATAACTAAAGTAAACGAGCTCACGCAACCTACCTATGCCAACTATATCTATTTTTATATCACGTAAACATCCTAATATGTCAAGTATATGCCCTAATATCATTTTTACCAAAAACGTTACTCATTTAACAATGTTATATCAAAACAGGCTTTAAACGTTAAACGTTTATATCAAAACCCTAATTATACGTAATGTATACATATAAAATGAATGTACAAGTATTCAAGCAAGTATAAAAGTAATCAATACATAATATTTGAATTACATTTTCCCTCCTAAACCATGGTACAACTTATTTGAACTCAATGTACAAATCAATGAAGCATACACTCAAATAAGCTCATTTTACCACCATTTTCATTCTAGATTTCGTACCATCACTTTAGTACAAGATACAACACTCAATACATAACATTTAAACCCTAATTACCCTAATCCTAAACCTTAATACACATTTTATAAACCAAAAACCCTAAACAAAACCCAAAAACCCTAATTTCATTTTTAAACCTAAAACCTTAAACCTAAACCCTAAAACCTTAATCCTAAACCCTAATCTTAATCCTAATACTATTCCTAAACCCTAAACTACCCTAAACCTTAACCCTAACTCGATCTAAACACCAAAAACCCTAAACCGTACCCCATTTTGACCCGATACTCATTTACACCCATTTTTACCCATTTTAAACCTAACCTGGCATCCTAGCACCTCTATGACTTTACCACCATGTCACTAAGCAGCCTCCCAAGCACCTCTATCACCACCTTAACCACCAAGTAATGCATGATCACCTCCTTGTCACCCCATACAAGCCGAACCCCCTAAAACCCTTCCACCTTGCATTGATACCTTCCTAGCCTTCCATACTCACCCTACAGAATCCCTTAGTCATCTACCTATGACCTTTGGCCACTACTCCAAGAATACTTGGGCACAAAGGGTTATTCGACCCTATAAATAGCCGAACACCCCAAACCATTCAAACGCACCTCAAATATTCATCATACACACAAATGGAGTTCTAACAAGATCAAGGAAGAATGAGAGAAACTCCAAGATCAGTTTGAAGCCAAAAAGAAAGAAGGAAGAAAGCTTTGAAGTTGTTTTCTACTCGTTAAAACCCAAAAACCCTATTTCGACCCATTTTAGCTCAATTAAGCTTAAAATTTTGTTTAATAAGCTCATATTCTGTTTTGAAACTTTCAATAGCCTTGTAAGATCATATGTAAACTCTTGTTTGATCCTTTGAACCACAAACCCATGCGTTTTTTATTTAAAACCTTAAAAACGACCCGTTTTGATTTTCTAGTTAACGAATCCTTTTTCTAAACTTTTGTTACATTAAAACATATTATTTTAGTTTATTCTAATAAGCTATAACCTGCAAAACTCTTTTGGATTTCAAAAATATCATTATTATGGATTTTGGACTTGTTTTGCAAAAGTTTTCATGCATAGGGGTATATATTGTAACTTTCTAAAATTTAAAAATAGAGGGGCTGAAAATGTCATTATTCCAAAGTTATAGCTATAAGGACCTGTTTCGCCAAGTTTTAAAGTTAAAGGTTTAAATTATATATAATTTTTATATAAAGGACTAAACTTGTAAAAGTTATAAATCAAGGGTATATATTGCCATTTTTGTAAATTTAAAAATATAAAATATAATATTTTTATATAAATTATAAAAATATATATAAATATTATAAAACTTGATTTTATTAAAACCCTTATTAATTATCGATCAAAGTGTTATAAAACAATTACGTTATATAATTAACGTAATTTATCATCGACTAGCTTTTGAAGAAACTTAAAACTATACCGTTTGATTTTTTTTTTTTTTTTTCGTATCACGTTACTAGGGAGCTTCATGTGAGGGGTTTCATTTGGGTATACGTTTTGACGTGTTTGCTAGATTCAGAATTTAAAGTGTCATGGCTCCTCAAACGTTTACTACATGACCTCTGAATTATGATGACCCGAACAGTGATACAATAATTCCATAAATTAATAAATCAAATATTAAACTTCATGAATATTTGAAAGATAAACAATCAAACTAAAACTTGACATATTACCCAGGTTACGTGACAAGGTCGTTACTTTCAACTGATATACTTTTGCCATCAATCAGATTTCCCTGTTAAGGTGAGTTCATAGCCTCGCATTTCAATCTTTTAAATGTTTTATAAACCCGCGAGGGGGATACATATTATAAACCATGAATGCAAGTATTTTTTTTCCCACTGTATGCTATCCTGATGCATTATTGCCTAAGTCCCTACTTTTGCCATTAAGACCCCACTATCATGAATCGTTAATTACTTTGCGGAGTAAGCGTGAATGTTGTGAATAGATCTATTTGGGACTGAACTCCCCTGTTGGTGTACCTATACTTTTGGTAACCAAACGCACCTCATTGTGCATAAACTATGCGGGTTGTTGTGCAAAGCACCCGTTGGAGACAATACTTGTGATTATTGATTATTCTCAAGGCTTCGGTGTCCCAAAAGCTTAGGCAATAGTAATTAATTTTCCATAAAAATTAACACGCATGCCAATTATTACAAACTATGGGAGGTATAACAACGTAACTCACTATTAAACTTGCATTCAAACCGTTTAACTTAAACCTATGAATTTCACTCAACCTTTGTGTTGACCCCTTTTAGCATGTTTATCTCAGTTAATTGAGCAACTTATGGCACGGAGTGGCACGGACTTGAAGATGGCTAAACTGTTATCATTCAAACTTTATGTTATAGATTTTGAGACCTCTCTTTTTGTAAAACTCTTATAAATAAATGAATGATAACTAAATTTTCTAAAAACGTCTCTTTTCGATTCGTTTTCTATGATTATGACTATTGTACAATGAAGTAATACCCCAGATTAGCTTCTCCTGCTATATTTGATAAAATGGGGGTGGTTACATTAAGTTCCTCTCACTATTTGGAACTTATATCTGCTGATACCAACCTGGGGGTTTGTAAAAGAACTATTGCTGCGCCTTTATTTAAGAGTAATTTTCTTTCAATATAAGATTTTGCCAACCATGTGTTAATTATCCATTGAAACAAAAGGTTGCCATGTATGTTTACCTGAGCATCCCACAGTTGTTTCTGTTAATCTAAGTCTACAGTAACTCTACACTCTTCTATCTTGTCTGATAGTTGTATCTGAATGAATTCTTACAGAATTTTGGAGCAAATCTGCGAAAGATGGAGTAGGTCTGTGTTTGTTGTGTGAATCTGAGATATACAAACACATATGAGTATGTTGGGAAATAGATTGTAAAAGACTTAATACTGGTAGTATAACAGTTAAGTCTCTTAGTAATAGTTAGTTCTGGTAGTACTGAGTTAATACTGTCATACTTAAGTTAAGTCCCTGCAGTACTAAGTGTAGTACTTGGAGAGAGCAAGTACTAGAGTTAGTACTTGTCATACTAGGTAAGTGTCTGGTGTCATAGTTAAGTCTGTTCATGTAACAGAATAGTAAAAGTTATCTTAGATATATCTAGGAGATATCATTAGGAAAGGATAAGTAAGTATCCTTTGACACGTTTGTAAGCCCATTAGGGTTTCCTTGGTGTATAAAAGGAACCCTAAGGCATAATGTTATGTACGTGATTTAAATATCAATCGAAGCATTAGAGCTTGATAGCAAATTAGTATTATCGTTTCTTTTTAATTCTTGTGTTAAGATTCCGCATTAACACTTGATATTCATTAGCAGTGTCTCTCACAATAGTGATTTGGGTTTCATTCAAGTTACTATCGTCTTACACAAGCTATGTCAGATCCTAAACCAAGGACCTACAAGTGGTATCAGAGCCAATAGAGGGACTCTGAGTAAGAAGAATCACAAAGAACCACAGACAAACACCCTACTTCATGATCGTTTACAGAAATGTCCTCAACTGCCAATGATGAGTTTTCTCAACACCTCAGTGATGATGAGGCATCAAACCATGAAGATGCATCAGACACTGGTGCTGCACCTAAACAACAACAACAAGTGATTCCTCAAACAACTGCTATCTCAAATATCAAACTCCCAATTCTGAAGAAGGAGGAGTATGATATATGGGCTATGGAGATGGAGCATTACCTTGAGTACATTGACAATGAAGTATGGAAGGTAATTCAGAATGGAAACTCCAAGAAGAGAATTTCAACTGGAAAGGATGGTATTGTTCGAGTACTTTCACCAGTAACTGCTGCAGAGATTCAAGCTGTTGAAAAGGAAAGGAAGGCTAAGAATATCTTGCTGATGGCCATTCCCAAAGAACATATGAGAAGATTTCATGGAATGGATGATGCAAAAGAGATCTGGGAAGCCATCAAAACTAGGTTTGGTGGTAATGCAAATTCAAAGAAAATGCAAAAGGCTGTTTTCAAACAACAGTTTGAAGCATTTAAAATATCCAATTCAGAAGGGCTAGAAAAGGGATATGACAGATTTCAACAGTTACTTTCTCAATTGGAAGCTCATGGTGCTGAAGTATCAACTGAAGATGCAAATCATAAGTTTCTTAGATCTTTGCCCCCAGCATGGTCCAATCTGGCAATGACTATGAGAACTAATCCAGAGATTGACACTTTATCTATTGATGATTTGTACAATAACCTTAGAGTTTTTTAGCAAGAAATTCAAGGTGCTTAAAAAACATCTTCAAGTGCTCAAAATGTTGCTTTTGTTTCACAAAGCAAAAGTAGCACTAATAAAGTGAAGTCTGGTTTTACTGCTGCCTACAGTACTTGCACTCCTTCTACTTCTTCAACCAATATTCCTAAAAAAAAGTTCTTGCTGGTTTTGCTGATGAAGTAATCTATTCCCTCTTTGCCAAACAATCAGAGGACTGGGACTTACTTCATGAAGATCTGGAACAAATTAATGATGTAGACATTGAAGAGATGGACATAAATTAGAAAATAGCATGAGAGGCTATTCCAGATGAGAAGTTCTATAAGAAAACAGGAAGGAGAGTTCGAGTGGATGGAAAAACACATGTTGGTTTTGACAAAAAGAAGCTTGAATGCTTCAATTGTCACAACACTGGTCACTTTGCTAGGGAATGTACAGCAAAGGGGACACATGATGGAAAGAAGAAGAGAGACTTACTTTATCACAACAAGAACTGGAAATGCAAGAGAAGAACAGAATGGTTTTGCTGACAATGGATGATGGATTGTCAATTGAGAGAACATATGAAGTTGAAGAGACAAATCATTCACTTATGGCTATCAGCTCAAGCAATGAGGTAACTTAGGTGTTCTAAAACATGCCATTGATTCATATAAAACTCTTAAAACTCTATGTATTACAAATGATCAGTTAGGTGAGCAAGAAGCACAAATACATGCCTATACAAGCTATTAAGAAACTAGAAGCTTAACTAGTACTTTTCAAAAACAGGCAACTTTCTCTCTAAATGAAAAGCTTATCCTTCAGGCTAATGAAATACATGAAAAAAGATGAAAAAACTAAAATAAAAAGGATAATAGAGATGAAAGCTGTCAAAAAGAAAAGAACAATTGCAAAAACAATAGATTGCATGGAAAGATTGCTTCAAGTAATCTTTGGAGATTAATCGATTCTGGCATGAGTTCAAATAGTAAAGTTGGCTTAGGATTTGAAATACAATCAAACAATGAGGTCCTAAGTTATGAGGAAGAAATGAACTTTTTTGTTTTTAATTATTCAAAAGAGGATTCAATAGGAAAACCTTTATACAGTAGAAAGTTACAAAGACCTAATGATTTTTAAAGGTGTTCCACATCCCTTAATGGAGATTATACTCCTAACCACAGAAGAAATTGATGATTCTTTGTATGTTTATGGTAAAAAGGGTCCTCAAAAACCTGAAATTAGTGTCTCAGATGACAATTCTTCTGAGCATTCTACCTGTCAATCAAATGACAATGAAGGATCTTGTAGAAATACCTCTGAGCACTCGTTTGAGACTGAATCAGAAAGTTTACGTATACCAAATGAATGTCTACGTCTAGTTGGTGGTGAACAAATGTAAAATATTTTGTGTCCTGAATTACAAGAAGTTGAACAAAGTTTGTGCAAATACGTAAAACTCCTAGCGAAACCCTCAAAGATAAAGAAACACATGAATTTAATAGGAAGAAAGGAGATGACATGTATGGAAAGAGAATCTAGGGAAGGTTACTCTTTAACACAAGAAAATGTTTTGTTTGTGTAGTCTAAGTCATTTGATTAAAGATTGCGGACTATATGTAAAGAAAAATGGCAAGGGAAGCTGATGTTAAGAGGGTTTGTTAATTACTGGAAATAGGAATGGAAAAACCCATCTGGACAAAAGCTAATATGGTCCAATCACTCAAAAAATTGGTTTCCTAGATCAGTAACACTTAATCGCTGTATAGTCCAAATTTTAATTCTGTTAGGCCTAATATTAATACTGGTAGGACAAATATTAATTCTGTTAGGCCTAAAGTTAATGCTGTTAGTTCTAATGTTAATACTGTTAGATCTAGACAGCCAGTACCTCAAAAGACCTCAAATAGTTTTAGTCCCAAAAGACCACAGATGAATCAAATTAATCAAAGAAGGGATTTTTCAAAATCATATTCATCTGTAAGAAGACCCTTTGCAAAAACTACAGCACAAATGTCTCATTCTAATGCTGTAATGGGAATTTGGGGATCTGCTGTTAAGACCTCAGCAAGTTATAATGAGGAAACCCTAGACAGCCTTCCATTATAACATGACCCGCTAGTCTATTAGAACTGTGAATGCTAAAGGTCCACAAGGCAGACCCAAGCCTGCAAAGGCCTGGGTCCCTAAGAGAGACTAATTTCTCTTTTTCATGTGCAGGAACATCCACTGAAGAACATGGTAGATAGAGGTATATTTGATAGTGGATGCTCAGGGCACATGACAGGTAACAAGGATCAACTGGAGGATTTTGAAGAATTCAATGGGGGATCTGTTACCTTTGGAGGTAGCAAAGGCTACATATCTGGTAAAGGAAAAATAAGAGTTGGTAATTTAGATTTTGATAGTGTGTCTTTTGTAAAAGAATTAGGGGCACTTTACTTTGCTCAATCTCATAAATAGTGTGTAAGCAGCACAAGGTACTATTTAACTGAAACTGAAGTCTTGTTGTTTCTTTGACTTTAAGATGCCTGAAATGAAAATCAGATCCTTTTAAAGGTCCCAAGATCACCACAATATGTACATATTTGATATGAAACACCTATCTCTGTCAAAGGTTTTGCCTGTTTGATTGCTAAAGCCACATCTGATGAATCTAAATTATGGCATAGAAGGTTAGGTCATATCAATTTTAAAAACCTAAACAAACTTGTGAAGGGAAACCTTGTCAGAGGTCTATCTTTCAAGGATTTCAAAAATAGAGCCACACAATGTGTTGGCCTGCCATAAAGGCAAACAACACAGGCTTCTTGCAAAGGCCAAGTTAGAAAATTAATCACTTGAGCCACTACACACCTTGCATAGACTTTTTTGTCCTATCGTCTGTGAAAAGCATTATTCATGCAAGATATTGCGTATGTAATTACTGATGATTGTACCAGATTTAGTTGGGTATTCTTTTTGGCCTCTAAGGATGAAACTAGTGGCATTCTTCAGACCTTTATTAGGCAGATTGAAAACCAGCTTAGACATGGGTTTAAAATTCATTAACAGATAAAGGCACTGAATTTAAGAATAGATATATGCTGAAGTTTGTGGCAACAAGGGTAAAAAAAACAAGAGTAAAGTAATGCCAGATAACAAAACACACTCCGGTGCAAGTATCAAGTGATCACAAACGAAAGTTTGACGACAGAAGAACTTTCAACAACAACAACAACTACCGCAACATTAACAACTACTGTAACACCAATACCAACAACCACTACAATAATCACCAACCATAATAGAACAGAAGGAAAGAAGCTGTCAGAGCTTATGCTACCACTCCAGCTAAAAACAGCAGGTACGCTGGAAACCTCCTGCTATATAGAAGATGTGCTCTACATCATGATGGACCTTGTACTAGTAAGTGTAATACTTGCAACAAGGTGGGCCATTTGACCAAGAACTACATAAACAAGGGGCCAGCCACTAGAAGTAATCAGCTACCAGTGATAGTTGCTTGTCATGCCTGTGGAGAGAAAGGACATTATACAAATCAGTGCCGAAAGACCAACATCAATGCCCAGGGAAGAGCCTACATGCTAAGGGATAGGAATGATTATCAAGACCCGAACGTAGTCACGAGTATCTTTCTCCTAAACCAGCATCTAGCTAGAGTATTATTTGATTCTGGAGCCTATAAAAGCTTCATATCCATATCTCTTGCCTCTATGCTAAATATCCCACCTATTACAATAGATACCTTTTACGATATCGAAATGGCTGACAGAAACTTAGTAAGCATAAACACCGTTATTCAGGGTTGAACACTAACTTTGTTAGATTAACCTTTAGAAATTGATCTCATGCTAATTAAACTCGGTAGTTTCGACGTTGTCATCGGTATGGACTGGTTATCCAGGTATCATGCCAAAATTCTCTGTGACGAGAAAGTCATTCACATTCCTATCAATGGTGAAACTTTAATCATTCAAGGTGACCGAAGTAAAACCCGACTAAATCTCATAACTTGTATAAAAACCGAAAGATATATATCTTGAGGTTGTCAAGCTTTCATAATCCAAGTAATGGAGAAGAAGTCAGACGAGAAAAGACTAGAAGATATCCCAGTAGTTAGAGAATTCCCAAAAGTTTTTCCTGAAGATCTACCTGGCCTTCTCACGTTTTGCTAAGTAGAATTTCTTAGATCGGATGTAATTTCCAGGGGCGGGGGCACCTGTAGCTGAGACCTTATAGATTAGCTTCCTTCATAAATGCTAAGAACTATTCTAAGCCAACTTCAAGAGTTGTAGGCACGATAGTTTATATACGATTCAAGTACTTACCATAGGGAGAAGAGCTCCTGTTTATTTGTTAAAAAAGAAAGACGGAATCTTTTCATAATGTGTATTTTATTAAAGGGTGTTGATAAAATTAGGAAAAGTAATTGTTATATTAACACAGGACCGATGACTTATTCGACCAACTTCAAGGTTCGAGTGTCTACTCGAAAATCGACTTAAGATCATGCTATCGTCAGCTGAGAATAAGGGATGAAGATATTCCTAAAACTGTTTTCAGAACAAGATACGGACATTATGAATTTCAAGTAATGCCATTTGGTTTAAATAATGCGCCTGCTGTATTCATGGATCTTATGAACCGTGTGTGTAAACCATACTTGGACAAATTTGTAATAGTACTCATCGATGATATTCTTATCTACTCTCGTAACAAAGAAGAACACGCAAATCATCTGAGAATAATCTTGGAATTACTTAGAAAAGAGAAATTATATGCCAAGTTCTCTAAGTGTGATTTCTAGATCCGTATCGTGCAATTTCTTGGGCACCTAATTGATAGTCAAGGACTTTATGTTGACCCCGCCAAGATTGAAGCAATTAAGAACTGGGCATCTCCCACTACACCCACAGAAGTACGTTAATTTTTAGGACTCGCCGGCTATTACACGAGATTCATCCAAGGTTTTTCAAAGATTGCAAAGCCTTTGATTAAATTAACCCAGAAAAACAAGAAGTATATCTGGGGAAAAGACCAAGAGTCAGCTTTCCAATTGCTAAAACAAAAACTTTGTGAAGCTCCAATCTTAGCATTACCAAAAGGAAATGATGACTTTGTAATTTACTGTGATGCATCTCTTCAAGGTCTGGGAGCAATATTAATGTAAAAAAGAAAAAGTTATTGCATATGCATCCCGACAACTCAAACCTTACGAAGAAAACTACACAACACATGATCTTGAATTAGGAGCAGTAGTATTCGCTCTTAAAATCTAGAGACACTATCTATACGATACAAAGTGTACGGTGTTCACTGATCACAAAAGCCTTCAACATATTCTTCATTAGAAAGAGTTAAACATGAGACAACGTCGTTGGCTAGAATTGCTCACATATTATGATTGCGAGATTTGCTACCTTCCTGGAAAGGAAAATGTTGTAGCAGATGCTTTAAGCCAGAAGGAACCACTCTGAATTAGATCATTAATCATGACCCTTCACCCAAAGTTACCAACACAAATCCTCGAAGCTCAAACCAAGGCAATCAAAGAAGAAAACATCAAAGCTAAGAACCTACGAGGAATGGACAAATCATTTGAAATACGTCCTGATGGAACTCGTTGTATCAAGAATCGAAGTTGGTTACCACTCTTTGGCGGATTGAGAGACTTAATCATGCATGAGTCTCATAAATCGAAGTATTCCATTCACCCAGGTTCTGACAAAATGTATCAGGATTTAAAGAAACTCTATTGGTGGCCTAACATGAAGACAATCATCGCTGAATATATTGGAAAATGTTTGACATGTTTTAGAGTTAAGGCAGAATGTCAGAAGCCATCCGGCTTACTGGTACAACCAGAAATTCCTATGTGGAAATGGGAAAGAATAACGATGGACTTCGTCATAAAACTTCCCAAAACATCAAATGGACATGACACAATTTGGGTCATTGTCGATCGCCTTACCAAATCCTCACATTTCATCCCTACCCGAGAGACAGATTATGGAAACCCTTACAAGGTTATACATCAAAGAAATAGTCTCCCGGCATGGTGTGCCAATATCTATCATCTCGGATCGTGATAGTCACTTCATATCCAGATTCTGGCAATCATTGCAAAGTGCTTTGGGTACTCAATTAGACATGAGTACGGCATATCATCCCGAAACTGATGGACAAAGAGAAAGAACCATCCAAACACTCGAAGACATGCTTCGAGCCTATGTTATAGACTTTGGAAAATGATGGGAAAGACACTTACTATTGGTAGAATTTTTTTACAATAACAGTTACCATGCCAGTATTAAGGCAGCACCATTCGAGGTACTTTGTGGTCAAAAGTGCAGATCACCTGTTTGCTGGGCCGAGGTTGGAGATGTTTAACTCACGGGACCAGAAATAATTCATGAAACCACTGAAAAGATAGTACAAATTCGTCAATGCTTGCAAGCTACAAGAGATCGACAAAGAAGTTACACTAATGTAAGGCAAAAGCCTTTAGAATTTCAAGTTGAAGATCGTGTTATGTTAAAAGTATCACCTCAAAAAGGTGTCATTCGTTTTGGAAAGCAAGGAAAGCTTAACCCTCGGTACATTGGACCATTCAAAATCCTTAAACAGATTGGCCCAGTTGCATATAAATTTGAGCTTCCTGAAGAACTCAAAAATGTCCACAATACTTTCCACGTTTCTAATCTAAATAATTGCTTATCTGATGAATATCTCGTCATTCCAATGAAAGAACTTCAACTTGATGACAAACTTAACTTTGTGGAAGAACCAGTAAAGATTATGGATCGAGAAATCAAGCAACTAAGACAAAGTCGTATTCCTATAGTCAAAGTACGATGGAACTCTAAAAGAGGACCAGAATTTACGTGGGAACGCGAAGATGAAATTCGTGCCAAATATCCACAACTATTTTCCAACATCACTTCAAAGCCTAACTAAATCTTGAGACGAGATTTCTGTAAGGATGAGGGGCTATAACAACACATAATTTTCATCAATGTAAATATCCATCTATTAAATTAGATGCAATGTACTATCTATTTATTAAATTAGATGCAATATATATATACCACCTTTTTACGGGGAAATTTTTGCTTTATTCCATTATGTAACATAGTTTACATAACTAAAGTAAACGAGCTCACGCAACCTACCTATGCCAACTATATCTATGTTTACATCACGTAAACATCCTAATATGTCAATTCTATGCCCTAATATCATTTTTACCAAAAACGTTATTCATTTAACAACATTATATCAAAACAGGCTTTAAACGTTAAACGTTTATATCAAAACCCTAATAATATGTAATGTATACATATAAAATAGATGTACAAGTATTCAAGCAAGTGTAAAAGTAATCAATACATAATATTTGAATTACATTTTCCCTCTTAAACCATGGTACAACTCATTTGAGCTCAATGTACAAATCAATGAAGCATACACTCAAATAAGCTCATTTTACCACCATTTTCATTCAAGATTTCGTACCATGACTTTAGTACAAGATACAACACTCAATATACAACATTTAAACCTTAATTACCGTAATCCTAAACCCTAATACACATTTTATAAACCAAAAACCCTAAACGAAACTCTAAAACCCTAATTTCATTTTTAAACCTTAAACCTAAACCCTAAAACCTTAATCCTAAACCCTCATCTTAATCCTAACACTAGTCCTAAACCCTAAACCCTAACCCTAACTTGATCTAAACACAAAAAAACCCTAAATCCTAACCCTAACTCGATCTAAACACCAAAAACCCTAAATCGTACCCTATTTTGACTTGATACTTATTTACACCCATTTTTACCCATTTTAAACCCAACCTAGCATCCTACCACCTTCATTACTTCACCACCATGTCACCAAGCAGCCTCCCAAGCACCTCCATCACCACCTTGGCCACCAAGTAATGCATGATCACCTCTTTGTCACCCCATACTAGCCGAACCCCCTAAAACCTTCCACCTTGCATTGCTACCTTCCTAGCCTTCCATACTCACCATATAGACTCCTTTAGTCATCTACCTATGACCTTTGGCCACTACTCTAAGAATACTTAGGCACAAAGGGTCATTCGACCCTATAAATAGCCGAACACCCCAAACCATTCAAACACACCTCAAATATTTATCATATACACAAATGGAGTTCTAACAAGATCAAGGAAGAACAAGAGAAGCCAAAGATCAGTTTGAAGCCAAAAAGAAAGAAGGAAGAAAGCTTTGAAGTTGTTTTCTACTCGTTCAAACCCAAAAACCCCATTTTGACCCATTTTAGCTCAAGTAAGCTTAAATTCTTGTTTAATAAGCTCATATTCTGTTTTGAAACTTTCAATAGCCTTGTAAGATCATATGTAAACTCTTGTTTGATCCTTGAACCACAAACCCATGCGTTTTTGATTTAAAACCCTAAAAACGACCTATTTAGATTTTCTAGTTAACGAATCCTTTGTAAAAACTTTTGTTACGTTAAAACATCTTATTTTAGCTTACTCTAATAAGCTATAACCTGCAAAACTCTTTTGGATTTCAAAAATATCATTATTATGGATTTTGGACTTGTTTTGCAAAAGTTTTCATGCATAGGGGTATATATTGTAACTTTTTAAAATTTATAAATAGAGGGGCTGGAAATGTCATTATTCCAAATTTATAACTATAAGGATCTTTTTTGCCAAGTTTAAAGTTAAAGGTTTAAATTATATACATTTTTTATATAAAGGACTAAACTTGTAAAAGTTATAAATCAAGGGTATATATTGCTATTTTTGCAAACATAAAAATATAAAATATAAATTATAAAAATATATATAAATATTATAAAACTTGATTTTATTAAAACCTGATATATTTATCGTTATTAATTATCGATCAAAGTGTTATAAAACAATTACGTTATATAATTAACGTAATTTATCATCGACTAGCTTTTGAAGAAACTTAAAACTATAACGTATCACGTTACTAGGGAGCTTCATGTGAGGGGTTTCATTTGGGTATACGTTTTGACGTGTTTGCTGGATTTACGATTTAAAGTGTCATGGCTCCTCAAACGTTTACTACATGACCTCTGAATTATGATGACCCGAACAGTGATACAATAATTCCATAAATTAATAAATCAAATATTAAACTTCATGAATATTTGAAAGATAAACAATCAAACTAAAACTTGACATATTACCCAGGTTACGTGACAAGGTCGTTACTTTCAACTGATATACTTTTGCCATCAATCAGATTTCCCTGTTAAGGTGAGTTCATAGCCTCGCATTTCAATCTTTTAAATGTTTTATAAACCCGCGAGGGGGATACATACTATAAACCATGAATGCAAGTATTTTTTTTCCCACTGTATGCTATCCTGATGCATTATTGCCTAAGTCCCTACTTTTGCCATTAAGACCCCACTATCATGAATCGTTAATTACTTTGCGGAGTAAGCGTGAATGCTGTGAATAGATCTATTTGGGACTGAACTCCCCCGTTGGTGTACCTATACTTTTGGTAACCAAACGCACCTCATTTGAATAACTATGCGGGTGTTTTGCAAAGGCACCCGTTGGGGCAAATACTTGTGATTATTGATTATCTCAAGGCTTCGGTGTCATGAGCTTAGGACAATAGTAATGTTTTCCATAATAATTATACATGCATGCAATTATTACAAACTATGGGTGTATAACAACGTAACTCACTATTGAACTTGCATTCAAACCGTTTAACTTAAACCTATGAATTTCACTCAATCTTTGTGTTGACTTTTTAGCATGTTTATCTCAGGTAATTGAGCAACTTATGGCACGGAGTGGCACGGACTTGAAGATGGCTAAACTGTTATCATTCAAACTTTATGTTTTTAGATTTTGAGACCTCTCTTTTTGTAAAACTCTTATAAATAAATGAATGATAACTAAATTTTCTAAAAACGTCTCTTTTCGATTCGTTTTCTATGATTATGACTATTGTACAATGAAGTAATACCCCAGATTAGCTTCTCCTGCTATATTTGATAAAATGGGGGTGTTACATGAAGGTCTCACTATTTGGTCTATATCGATTCTATTACCACCTGGGGGTTGTAATGGAACTATTGCTGCGCCTTTTATTTTAAGAATAATTTCTTTCAATATAAGATTTTGCCAACCATGTGTTAATTATCCATTGAAACAAAAGGTTGCCATGTATGTTTACCTGAGCATCCCACAGTTGTTTCTGTTAATCTAAGTCTACAGTAACTCTACACTCTTCTATCTTGTCTGATAGTTGTATCTGAATGAATTCTTACAGAATTTTGGAGCAAATCTGCGAAAGATGGAGTAGGTCTGTGTTTGTTGTGTGAATCTGAGATATACAAACACATATGAGTATGTTGGGAAATAGATTGTAAAAGACTTAATACTGGTAGTATAACAGTTAAGTCTCTTAGTAATAGTTAGTTCTGGTAGTACTGAGTTAATACTGGCAGTACTAAGTTAAGTCTGGCAGTACTAAGTTAGTACTGGTAGAGTAGCAGTACTAGAGTTAGTACTGGTCATAGCTAGTTAAGTCTGTTCATAGTTAAGTCTGTTTATGTAACAGAATAGTAATAGTTATCTTAGATATATCTTAGGAGATATCTTAGGAAAGGATATGTATTATCCTTTGACACGTTTGTAAGC
>BQNB010150690.1:0-16001 GCA_026074375.1 Tanacetum coccineum
TTTTAACTTTGATTGATTTTGGGTGTAATTATTTTTAGTAACATTGAAGCGATAAATTGATCACATGTACGTGGTGATTGAAAATGACAATTCTTCTGATCAATTAAAAAAACGTTCATATTAAAAGATGGCCACATTCATTGCAGGTTACATCAATGATTTGAGCGTTGTCAAAGACAACGTCACATTGCGAGTCCGAATCCTTCGTACTTAGATGCAACAAGTTTATGTAAAACAACACATCACAAATTTGGAATTGATTGTAATGGATGAACATGTAAGTATACGCCATCGTTGATTTTCTTCTATTTTGTACCTGCATTTTAAAAAATTGTTGCGAGTCTTCACCGTGTTGTGTTTGTCTGAAATCATTGAGTCCATCCTTCATCAGCAATCTAACTAAGGTACACAACTATGTATACATTCTGATAATGCGGTACACAACTATGTATACATTCTGATAATGATACTCACACATGATATTAGTTGGAAGTATGTATTTATGTACATGTTGTACTCAACACGTGTTTACACTTATTTTTATTTCAGCAGGATATCGAAGCCACAAGCTCATTATCACGGTCCGTCACACCTCAGGTAAATATTTTATGTGCAAACATGTTGAAAATTTAACATCATTCACACACTGTGTACATCACTTTTTTACAATTATCAAATCACTACTGTCCTCTGGACGAATGTAACACTTCTAACCACTAAGATGCGATAACACCGTAAGCTAGCTCTGATGGTGTCCAATGAGTACATATCATCAATAGTTACTCGCTGCATGAGCAACTTGTAATATATGTATAATGATCAATCTTTATCATTTTCTTGTGTTCACTGAATTTTTCATTCTAGTCCCCAATTGGTTAGATGATTTCTTTGACAGGTAGATATGTTTCAAAAGTTATTGGGAATTGTGAATGCAAACGTTGATTATATGTGTGATATACCTTTTCATTAGCACATGGAAAAACGATGGAATTGAGATTTGATAGTGAATATCAATGCATGGCAAAAGTTTAGTCACACAAATGGGGTAAAATCTAAGAAGTATATGGAGGGTATAAAAATAAATTCACGTAAATTTTTTGTGGATGAAGTAAAATCATCCGTGCAAAGATCACCACCCATTTCATTATCTTTTGTATTTGTTCTATAACTAGACGAGTACTAGTGCATAGCAACGGGTTTCTAGTTTTGACAAAATTTCATCAGCGGATAATTGTTTTTCGGCAAGCTGTATTTGTAGCTTTTTTTTATATTTTTGCGGCGATAGATAATCTGTGCATAGCAACGGGTATTTTCCGATAGCATTGTTATTAACGTGACTTTTCCAATAGCATTGTTAAAATATTGTACCAATGATATATTCATAACCATTTATCTAGTGACCGCGGATAGCGGCGGAAGTGTAAAGTTTTTGACCATATTTTTATTTGTCAATATTCTTGTGTCCTTTATTTTGTTTTTCTTTTTTGCATTTGTGTGTGTGATAAAATGTTTTGGTTCCGCTCTGCATGCGAGCTCAACTATTGTTGGTTGTTACAAAATTTCTTTTGTCGTGATTGAAAAACAGTGGCGTATACAAAATAATTCATCATACTTAATAGCAAATGAGTCTTTGAGACCGTAATTTAACAACTATACTTAATATTTGAGCATTTGTTTTTTGCAATTTAATAACCTAACTCGATGTTTGAAGCTTTGATTATTAGCACCATATTACAACAAAAGTCTTTAAAATATTTCAATGTATTTACCAACACTTTCAAATGAATTATTTTCCATACCTAATCTATGTATTATTATCAGTTTGTAAGTTTTGCATTTATATTAGACATCAATGCCTCCTTTCTGAAATTAACCATATTTAGGTATCATTTCCTTCAAAATATAATCAAATTTTCTTTTGTCATCATGTGTCTCAGTCATATCACTTTCTTTTCTTTTTGCACCAAACCTTGAAAAGTTTCAATGATATGTTGTGTTAATAAACAAATTTAATAACTATGAAAATTCAATGTTCATGCTAAATCTCAAGATCCCAGGTTTGGTTATCTACTTTGTATGTTTCCAAGTCCAAATTTCTCTTTTTAGTTCATGCACTTTATATTCTCAAACGCAATGAACAAGGAGCTAGTTTTGTAAATTAAAGTCGTGCTCTTACTCTTTTCTACGCATCTGTAATATCCACCTTCGTAGGAGAGACCTTTAAAGCACATTTAAAGCTTTAAAATGTTTGATTAAGAATTTTACAATATACAATATCATCTTAGTGTAGGCAAATATGAATTACAAGCAAATTATATTTTAAATCAACAAAACAATTCATGACATATGGTTTGTCGCCTACCAGTATAATGAAGAGTCAAACATGAATAAACAAAACAATAAACCATACATGCGAAACATATTTCATCACTTGTGTTTCCGATGTAACCCTAAACCCTGTAGAAAAACAAAAATCTTTAAAAAAATTTCATAAAAAACTAAGATTTTTATGTACAAGTTAAAGATATATAAAACAGACAGAAGCGGTGGCTGAGCTAAGTTCCGGCAAGAGAGGGGCAGCAACTTTCGGCGAGACAGCAACTGTAAAAAACACAAGAAATTATAAAAACTCATATTTACAAATATAATTTATAAATTTGTAAAAAAACACTTCAAAATTTAATTAATAATCATAGATCTATTATAAAAGAACTAATAAATACCTCTAAACATGAAAAGACTTTTTGGTGGCGCGAAAAGGTGGCTTTCAGTAATGGTGAGGTCTGGCGGTGAGGTCGGGTGGTGGTGGGAGTTTTGGTGGTAGTAGAAAGTCTAGGTGAATTATGAAGTTATGGTTGTTTAGATAGCAATGGAAAAAATCATTGTCATAATGTTAGAATAATTTTCAGCCAATAGTTGCTATATTTAAAACTTTACATCCTGTCACGGCCAATACTTGCTACATTTAACATTTCCATACTGTCACAGCCAATACTTATGTTTGATAGCCTTTGAATTGGACCACATTTAGCAACAAGCGTTTTGGAGCATTTAGGAGCGACAAGCGGTAAGCATTTTCGATGAAAAGCTTGTTTGGCAACACCTCTACAAGTGTTTGAATATTGTTTAACTGCTCTAATCTCAAATTCTTCTTGAAGAAGAATTTCATAACTGCTCCAAGTAGTTTGTTATAAAATTACATCTAGGTTTAGGGGTGCTTGGGATCAAATCTTAGGACTCATTTTGTTTCATATTATTAAATACTCTATAAATTATTCTTGAAGTGTTTGGATATATGCCATTCTATCTTACATGAAGATTGAATACTAAGTTTTTATGTGAGTTTAGGTTGCTTTTTGAAACTGCTTCTCTCATTCTATATCTTTTACGTCATAATCCTAATAAACCAATTGCCCCAAACACTAAGAACATGAAATTTAACTTCTTTAATTTTTTTAATGAAGAGACAAAGCCAAACACGATCTTATGTATGAGTGTCATTATTTGAATGATGAAAACTATGAGAAAACACATTCCGAAACTTTGATGTTTTTTCAAATAAGTATGCTTATTTTGCATACATTGGTTCAAATATTTTGCATGCATCCAAAGACTTTGAAGTGTTTTGGAATAAGTATGTTATAGGGTTGCATGCCTATTTTGCATAGATTGCATCTAATTTTGCATGGACAGTTTTTAGCACAATATTAAGCTAATTGCACATATTGGAAACCTTCTTGCAGTGTGGGAAAGGAAAGCGCATAAGGAGTTGCCTTCTATGTTAGGAGACTTTCAAATTAGAATTTATGATTTTCCAAGTATCATAATACCATGTATTATTACATAGTGATTTGATCGTTCATAATGATGTTGTTAGCTTTGTTAGTTAAGAATATTTTTTATGAACCTTTACGTTTTCTACAATGCCTTAGCCTGGAAAACATGATCATATATAACGCTTATGTTTCTCTTAACAGAAACGGGTAAAATTTAGTTTCATGTCAAAATGTTCCGTTTCAACGCATACAAAGTTTATCTCTTTTTAAGTGTGGAAGATTTTAATGGAGAAAAAAACGCATAAAAATATATGTGTCAAATTTTTGAAAAAAAAACTTTTAATAATGAGGTAAATAATAAAACTTTAGTGGTTTAATTTTTAAATAAATCATATGGAGTTAAACGTAAATTAATAAGTTTCCTGTTTTTTAATAACTTTAAAAAATAAACAAATAACCCCTTACACTTTTTTACCTCTACACTTTATATTTTAAAAACATAACATATATGATATATATGCGTAAGATTATTAATATCAAAATAAAAACACGAATTATTATGTATATAAATAAATAGACCAAACCGTTTTAGTTTAGTTAGATCAGTGAGATGATTAAGACTACTTTTATTGGTTTCTTTCAAGGTCCGATGATGATGATGGAGATGCAGCAGATGAAGTTGAGGATAATAATTCTGATGATGGGTTAGTTTTTAACCTTAATTTAAAATTTTCAACATTTGTGATTATCTTTTTCTTTAAATTTTGAACTAAGCGTAGAGAATTAACATTCTGTTTTTAATATGATAAGATATATTTATTGATAAACGGTGCACGGATTTCAAAACTAATAGATATTGTTCAAAAACATATTTAAGATTTTCATAGTAACGATTAACGTTTACCTAGAATCTAACTAATCTCAATCCACTTATGCAAAACGATAACCAAATTTGATGTATTTTTTTATATTCTGGTCACCAAATAAAAAAAATTCACAATAATAAAAGTATCAAATTGATATATTGAGAAAAATACGTTGGCCAAAACCCTAGAATCCTTGATCTTTAAAATAAGACAAAATTAACATGAAAATTATTAGCATGCAAATTCTTAGCAGAACACTTACCCATCTTTAACTATTATGTCATCGTTTTCCTCTTGTACTTCGTTTTTTCCCCCTTCTTCATTTACGACGCCATCTTCATCAAAACTATACAAAATCAAAACTGATTAATTAGCAAGTACTTTTGCCACTAAGTCAGTAATGGTCATTAATCACTTTAGTTGCATCTAAAGAACTACACACGATCAACTAACGCAAAACAATGCCGATCTCTAGCCATATCAAAAATTGAAAGTAATAATTTTATATAGCATCATAAACAAAGATTCACGTACAACTATCAAACAACAAGAACAGATTAGGGTTAATAATCTTGATAACTATACAATAAAAAAAAGACGTTTAAAGCTAATCACAAAAAGAGAACCAGGGCAAAATATTAAACTTACTCGTCGACAATATTGTTTTCGTCTTGTTCGCGCGCGTCACCTCTTTCATATTCATCGCCATCTAATGCCATGAAACACCCGATGGAATTTTAATCCTCTACTGAATCCGCTCACAAGATGATAGAATTTGTGTGTGTTACGGGTAGAACGAATTCCCTATTTATAGTGAGAAATTGAGTAGGGACCAACTCTATTTTAAGTAAAGATTATAATACATAATATAATCTTTATTTAATCAAATCTCTCATGAAAATTTAAGAGCTACATTATGGTAATGAATTAGTTATTACCAAAATAAATCACCCACAGTATCTTCTATCTATCTCTATCTAAAATAATAAAACACGGTTCCTATTCCCTCTTGATTAATTTTTTCCAAATTTAACTAATGAGAATACAAGAGTATTTATAAGACAAACAAAGATGAAACCCTAAAACTAAACGGACCTAAACAAGTGGGCCGGGCCAACAGGCCTTTATTAGCTAACAAAATCCGTACATAAATTGATTTTTGAGCTAAGTATGTCGCAAATATGTTTCTTCTGTGAACTAAGTGACCATTTTTTTTTTGTTATTCAACTCATGTAGCTTCACTCTTTATTAGAGGTATTTGGCACCATTGAAATTAGATGGTTTGCGTCAAGTGGCCATAGTTCGTTATGTTAACCGCGTGAACCCAACATTGCATCTTTTTAGAACGAATGAGACGTTAATATTAACATCATTGTCAATTTTTTATGGAATGTTATAGTTGGTTTACATAAACAAATAGGTTATGTATAGTGTACATTAAAAACATTCTTTATGCATTTGCGGGCACTACATCATAACGAAAGATCAAGTCAATGGTTCAATGTAGTGACCGCAACGTGCTTCCTGGAAGTTGCTTGCTGAATATCGACATGTTTTGAACGAAAATAAAGTAAAAGCTGCAATATGAAATCGGACTAAAATTACTTGATTAACACTACAAGAAAAAGTAGAACAGGTGACGGAGTTTTCCCGGGCGACATTTGTCGCCCGGGAAAGCTCGCTAAACGACAAAAGTCCGTCCGACGTGGCACAAATTCTTATAGACTTTTTAGTAAAACGTTGAAAGAGGTGTTTCCGGGCGACATGTCGCCGGGAATGTGTGGTTTAAAATTTGACCAAAAAAATCAACGAAATCTTACGCGGCATTTTTTCCGCTCACTTTCCCGGAGCGGCATGTCGCCCGGGAAGGACAATAAAAAAAATTATCCAAAAAAAAATCACGAAAAATTTTACGCGGCATTTTTCTCGCTCCACTTTCCCGCGGCGGACAAGACGCCCGGGAAAACATTTAACAAAATTATATAAAACAAATCAACGAAATCTTTCTGTGGCATTTTTCCCGTCCTCACTTTCCCGGGCGACATGTCGCCCGAGGGAAAACATTTAAAAAAAATTATTTCGGTTTCTTGTGTTGTTTTAAAATATGCGTTTAACATTATAAAATATATAAAAAACTATATAAAATAATCCGTTTTCTCGGTTTGCGTTGTTTGATATGAGGAATTGTGCGGAAATATCTGCTTTTTATGGTAATAAATAGTTTTTCGGAGGGAGTATTTTGCTCCGGGAGTTTTTGGCGGTGGTAAGTATAGGGCTTACAGGAGGAGTTTGGCGGTGAGTCTACAGGCTACAGGAAAGGAATGTACAAAACGCTAACATATGACTCATACGTTGGATATCGACTTGTACAACGATTAACATATCGACCTTCGTTGGACAATTAATGTACAACGATTAATATTGACTCATCCGTTGACAATCGAATGTGTAACGATAACATATTGGACTCATCCGTTGGACACTCGAATGTACACCGTAATATAATCGACTCATCCATTAGACATGATGTTAAAAATAACAAATAAATGTTACAACCTTCTCTTATCTCGCTTTTCCTATTACATTATATACTCTAGTATACTCTTTATATAACATATTGATTTCAACCGTTAGGACATCTAATGTACACGATTACATATTTGACTCATCCGTTGAACCTCGAATGTGTAACCGATTAACATCTCGACTCATCCGTTGAAACATTAATGTAAACGATACCAATATTGACTCGTCCGTTGAACATCGAATGTACAACGATACCATATCGAACTCATCCGGTTGGACATCTAAGGTACAAACAATACACATCGATCATCGTTGGACATCTAATGGACATACGTCCATATTTGACTCATCTTTTTGACATTCGAATGTACATTCGGTTACCACATTGACTCATCTGTTTTAACATCGAAGTACAACGATACCATATTGTGCTCTCCGTTTGAACATCGAATGTTAACGATTAACATATCGACTCATCGTTTGGGGACATCGAATGTACAACGATAACATATCGATTCATCATTAGACTTCGATATGTACAACAATAACACATCGGACTCCATCCGTTGGCATCGAATGTACAACGATAACATATTGATTCATCATTGACATCGAATGTGTACGATAACATATCGGACTCAGCGTTGGACATGGAAAGTACAACGGATAACATATCGGACTCATCCATTAGACATCGAAAGTAACAACCCATAAACTATGATTCATCGTTGGACATCTAATGTCCAACGATACCATATTGACTCATCCGTTGAACATCGAATGTGTACTAACGTATGTAAAACATTATCGCTCTCCGTTGAACATTAATGTACAACGATACCTTCTTGACTCGCCGTTGAACATCGAATGTACAACGATACCATATCGGACTCATCGTTGGACTCTACTGTACAACAATAACACATTGACTCATCCGTTGGGACATCTAATATACAAACGATCCGTATTGACCAATCCGTTGAACATGAATGTGTAACGATACATAATCGGACCTCATACCGTTTGACATCTACTGTACAACGATACATATTGACTCTGTCGTTTGAAACATCGAAATGTACAACGAATACCATATCGACTCATCGTGGACCTCTAATGTACAACAATAACACATTGACTCATCCGTTGGAGACATTCTAATGTACAAAACGATACCATATGACTCTCCGTTTTGAACATCGAATGTGTAACGATACATATCGATGTCCGTTAACATCGAATGTACAACGATACTTATTGACTCATCCGTGGACATCTAATGTACAACAATAACACATCGACTAATCCGTTGGACCATCTAATTGTACAACGATTACCATATTGGACTATCCGTTGAAACATCGAATGTACTAACGATACCATATTGGACTCATCCGTTAGAACATCGAATGTGAAACGATAACATATCGACTCATCCGTTGGGACCATCGAATGTACAACTGATAAAACATAATCGATTCATATTAGACATCGGATTGTACAACAATAACACATGCCTATCCGTTGGACATCGAATGCTACACGATCACATATCGATTCTCCATTAGACAACGAATGTGTAACGATAACATATCGATCATCCGTTGGAATCGAGATGTACAACGATAACATATCGATCATCCAAATAGACATCGATTGTACAACCATAACATTATTGATTCCCATCCGTGGACATTAATGTACCCGATACCATATTGACGCATCCGTTGAACATCGAATGGTAACGATTAAATATCGAATCATCGTTGAACATCTAAAGTACAAACGATACCATATTGACTGTCCGCTTTGAACATGAAGTACAACGATACCATATCGACTCATCCGTTGGAATTCTAATGTACACCAATAACACATATCGACCAGCCGGAAAAACGAACGATTATATACTTTATAAAAATAATTGTAAATAATTATTATTCTATTTTATAAAAACTAATTTTAAAATAATAATTATATTCGAACGACCGGAACGAACCGAGACGCGGACCAACCAGCCGAAACCGAAACCGATTATATATTTTATAAAAAATAATTGTAAATAATAATTATATATTTTATAAAAAATAATTCTAAAATAATAATTATATAGAACCGACCGGAGACGAACGCGAAACCGGGACCGACCCAGCGGGAAACGAACCGATTTATATATTTTATAAAAAATAATTGTTATATAAATAAATATATATTTTATAAAAAATAATTGTTAAATCATAATTATATACGGAATCCGACCGGAACGAACCGGAGTGAGAAAACCGGACCAGACCCCACCCAGCGAAGAAACGAACCAATTATGTACTTTATAATAAATAATTGTAAATAATAATTATATATTTTATAAAATTAATTTTCTTAAATAATAATTATATACGAAACCGACCGGGAACGAATTCCGAGAAAGAAACCGGACCGACCCAAGCCGAAACGACGATCCCGATTTATATTTTATAAAATTAAATTTTAAATAATAATTATTTACGAACCGACCGGAACGAACGAGGAGACCGGACCGACCCAGCCGAAAACGAACGATTATATTTTTTTATAAAAAATAAATTGTAAAAAATAATAATTTATATATTTTTTATAAAATAATTATTACCAGCCGAACGAACCGATTATATCATTTTAATAAATTTTTAGTTAAAAATATAGTTTCAGATATATTAAAAAAAAGTTAGTAAAATTTTTAATGTACACCTTCCCGGGCGACATGTCGCCCGGGATACATATCCACCGTGGCACATATTAGTTTGACTGAAAACGTGTGGGTCCCACCAAGTCGCTCGGGAAAGTCGCCCGAGAAAGAATCCCTGGCGAGCTTTCCCCTTCAAATTATCCCGGGCGACATGGCCCGGGATAAGTATCCCCAGCGACATGTCGCCCGGGAAAGCGTGAAAATGTCGCTGGGGATAGAGGTAAATGTTGTAGTATGATTAGCCTCGGGTTGTTAGTCTCATATAAATGGTTATTATGTTTTAAATTAGTTGAAATTCAACAACATCAATTAATAATCGATTTTTTTTCATTAGATTTTGTTATTTTAATTATTCCATCTCATCTCTAAAGACACACATATATGTGTCAACTTAACCCGATCATGCACCATTATTAATTCATTTACAATGACGCGACACAACACTACACTTAAATTTATGTCATACCACGTCTTCAAAGATATTCAACTATGAGTCTACCCGCATCACTTGTGTATTAAATAATACAAGCATGGTACACGCGTAAAAAACAACAGGTTTGGAGGTGAATGTGTTTAACAATATTTTAATTTTATGCTTTTCTTTAATATTGTTTAAAGATTTTCTGTAATAGATTAGTATCTAAAGTTTGTATGTTTGTGTTGTGAGATTGTGCAAAATTAATATAACATATTATTATATGCAAATTTAAAAAATTATTATTTTTAACTATAAACATATTAAATTCATTATATTACTAATATTTTATCATTGTAACATTAAATTTAAAGTCATAATTTAATGTGCAATTTGTGTATTTTTAAATTTTATTTTAATATTACTTATAATAAAAGGTATGTTAACATAATTTTTTTTAGTTTTTAAAGTTATAAGGTACCAGATACATTATAAGTAGCAGAACCTACACTATATTAATATTGAAGATATATACGATTGTGTTAACTTTCTATGACTATATGACATATCCCAAACATGTGTAAGACCCAGTTCTTTTACAATCAAGCTTATTTGCCATTCTAAACAAACGTTTATATCATGCATGTTTGAACATCTTTCCAACTTTATAAATAAACAATACTTATATGAAAATATATTGATCAAGTAGATATGTATAAAAAAGGGAAAATGTATTGCAAGTATTAAGTTTTATGAGTGTTCTAATTTAGTGACTCAAATTTCACACTACTAGAACATCGAGTAACTTTAATAATCAACATAAAGTCCAAGTGACTAAATTGAGGTAAATCTCAAAGTTGGTTACTATTTTATAATTTTCACCAAAATTCAATCCGAGTTACGAAATGCATTGTATATATGTTGATATTATAATGTGAAAATGTTCACCATTGTTCCACCAAAGTAATACTCTATTTAACTATAAAAACCACACAAGTTTCGAAACTAATTTCACCGCAAACTTAACGTGCAGGAGTTTTTTTGATTACGCGCAGAGACTGCAAAAAAAACTCATGTTTTAATATCCTTCAGCTTTAGTAAATTTTATAAGGAAATTGATAAAAAATATCTTTTAAAGTTATTTTTAAAATGTTTAGACATGCATTGAATTAGAATAAATTAAATGTTTCGTTCATGTGATTTACCCAAAGTTACATGTTTCGTCCATATTCGATTTGAACAACATAGATAATCCTTAATTTTTAAACTAATCACATTGATGGTCCTTATTTTTCAAAATAGGGACCAACTGTGTAATAAATTTGTTTGAAATTTGTTACACGAATAGTCTCTATTTTTCAGGATAGGGAATGTTAATGAAACATGTTTGATAAAATAAGGATTACCTATGTAATTAAAATCGAATAGGGACGAAACATGTCATTTTGAGTAAACCACGAGGACGAAACATGTAATTTATCCATGAAATTATATGGATTCTCTCGACTAACTTTATATACAATAAATTAATAACCAAATTAAATAATTTTTGTCCCCATATTAAATAAGTATTCAAAATTTTTACAATGTTAAAACTACATCTAAACTCAATGATTTATGTAATGAAAAAAAGTTTGAGTGATTTTAGGGAAATTATAGTAATAAAACTTGAGTGATTTTTGAAACTTAAACAAAGTTTGAGTGACTTTAGTGTAATAATATTCATCTTGGTTACTTTTCATAATATTTGTAACATTCGTCAATTTTTGAGGTCAGTAACCGATAGCAAACGTAAGAAAATTTACTCTTTTGATTATTAGTGGAGTCACTTTCATGTGGTCACACTATTTTTAACTTTCAACGCTTCCTTTATTATAAACCCTAGGTTTACGAACGCGCCTTCGACCTATGTTTTTAATTAAACGTCGTTTAATCAACCAACGATATGCTCAAGTAAATTTTATGTCATTGGTGTCCCTTATATTCTAAAACTGGTTATTTTTATAATTCGCGTCTTTTACGTTAACTCGACAAAATTTTACCAAATCGCGTATAACGGAGTAACGCTTTTGTAACAATTCACATATTCCACATCTTTATTACTGTCAATAACATCTCAATTAATATAATTTTAACTTGGGTAAATTACAGTTCAATCCCTATGGTTAGGGAACCGATTGCGGATTCAGTCCTAGATTACGGGGGTCAATGTCGTTTGTCCCTTTTTGTACTGTTGTTACCCGTTTGGTCCCTCGAGCCCCGTTATACGCAACGGGTGTTAGTTTGACTTTTCAACGATGGGCAATTTAGTAATTTTAAAATTTTTTATTATTTCACCATTGGTCCCTAACTCAAAATTCGAAACAGTAACTTTTATAGAGGTCATTTTTTGTCTTTTTCTACTTACAACATTGGTCCTTAACGCTATTTTTGTCTTTATTTGCAATAAATAGTAATCGTCCCGTTGATATTGTTGTGTCAAATGATTGGTGTATTGACACCTTTTTCATTCCGATGTAATAACTTACAAATAAAAGAGTTGCTATTGTTGTTTTCAGATATTACCGTTTTTAAAAAAAAACAGATATTACAGTTTAATGCTATGTTTTTACCTTCAATGCAATTAATTCTAAAATCAATAATACTCACAGTATATATGTTGGTGGCAGAGGCAGACCAACAGCCATTATGCATGTAATCTAGGGTTTCAAAAAAAATTCATTAAAAAAATCGACCAACTGGGTCGAATTAGGGTAAAACCCTAATTTTTTTTCAATTTTTATAAACTCTAAACACATGTAATTAACAACAATATAATATTTGTTATAGATTTTATTGTTTCGGTAAATTATAAACATGTTTTAAAACGGCTCGTGATGCCACTGTGTAATTTAGCATGCATAACAATTATAATCTAAATAAAACATCAAAGCACGTAATAGCGGAAGCGATAACAAATCATATAATTAACATTGCATATAATTATGGGTCGGGTTACATACCTTTGGATTCTCGAGAGCACAAGAATCGTTCTTGTTTTCTTTGTTCTTGATTAACCCTAATTAGGGTTTTTGGTGGATTCTATTGATTAACTTATCAAGTTTTAGTTAAATCGAATTCCAAGATTTAATCCTATAGTGAGATTAAAACCACGTTCTTGTACCCAACGTTTAGAAACAAGTTAACAAAAGATAGATTGACAACAAGAAACCGTTTCTAGGTTTAAAGTCGATCGACAAGAATCCTTTGCGGTTTGATATTGCCGATTCGTTCAACAGGGAAAACAAAGAAAAAATTTAGGGATCTTTTGTGTGTACAAAACTTATATCTATTGATCCCTTAATTCCTTTGTTTATATAGACTAACCAAACTTAGAGCCCAAGTCAAGTTCTATTAGGAAAAGGAAACAAAATCTTTTCCTTTACCCCTCTTGCCTATACTCGGCCGAATACCACCCTCATGGGGTGTTCCGGAACCTTCTCGACTTCCTTTTACAAAGTTAGTCCTTCCCTTTATTCGTTACCGTTAAACGTTTTCGTGTATTTAATAAATATATTACATTTAATATAATTATTAATTCGTTAACTCTTTACGTATTGTGTGCAATCTCATGGTCTCGAGTTCGATCCTAACACACGACTATTAATTTATCGTCCATAAACTAAGCATACATATTTAGGAAGAAGTTATGACTTGCCATAGATATGTTTGGTCATCTTTATTGATGATAGAGGTAACTCAAATAAGAATAAGGTTAACAAGGGTATTAGTACCACATAAATTAAGTGTGCGTGTAATTGTTCTCTGGACAACTTTGAATGTTTGGATAAGTATAGAAATTTATGACCTAAGTGGCTTAACGATCAAAGTATGACAAGAGAAGAAATCAAAGATGATTGTTATAGTTATCACTTATCAGATGTTTGTAGAAGCAAATGTAACCAACAGTATAACCATTACTATTACTAACTTCTTCTTGGTCCAGCTCTTTTTGGTCCCGTCTGTCTCATTTTAAACTATACTAAGGAAATGATTTATTAGTCCACCGCTTCTCTCTCAAATATCCACTGACTCTTTGCTTACATTTTCTCTTCCATCTCTTTTGTATACGTAGCTGTATTTCTAGATTACTCTTTGCTGACTCTCCTTTCTACCGATAACACACAGGTCAGTTTCGATTATGGTTTCCTCCTATTTGTATAAATATTATGGTTATTTTTTTGTTTTATGTTATAGTGTCCTGCTCTGTGTAAGATCGATCTTATCAAATTAGTGTATGGTGTTCAGGTTAAACCTTGGTTTCCGCACCAGTTAACAAGAAGTTAAGATGTGTGTTTTGAATTAAAGGTGCATTGTTTAACTCTTCTTTTGAAATTACATAGGGGTGTTTAGATTAGCGTATTTTTTGAACTTATGGGCTTCTGGAAAAGCTAATAAGGTCATTGCTTAGAAACAACCTGTTGTTCATTAGCTCTAAAAAAAGTGAGCTTATTGTCGTTTTCAGTTTCAAATAAGCTCATGAACCCTCAATATAAGCTAATCCAAACAAATTTAAGTCTTTTATGATGAATGTATAATGTCACAGGTTTTGTTATTATGTAACAGAATTAACTAATGTAGTGCATTGCGATGTTGTGCCTGATATTACATGTTTTTGGGATTGGTATGTTATAATAGAGCTATGTCAATTGATGTCCTAATGACTAAGCGAGTATGGAACAACAACTTTACGAGCTTACGAGGTCAGCCATGATGCAAAAATGTGAGTTTTCACTCGCGCATTGTCGCGGGATCATTGTGTGATTGTTAATAAGGGCAAGCCTATTTTTCTATAAGCCATAATAAGGACATTTTACATTTGTTGGATTTTTAGCTTAAGATGTGATAGTTTGCTTATTTAAAAGTGCTTATAATCCATAAGCATATGCTAAAAATATGCAATACCAATAACCTGTAAGTACTAATGGTGCAAATCACAATTTTTAAAAAGTAGACCCGGACATGCGTTATTCTATGAACATAGGCTTTTTTATAAACGCAATCCCAAACACTCCCGAAATGTGATATCAGCTCTTTGTTACGTTGTCTGAATGTTTCCTAATTCTTAGAAGAGATTGTCTTTGATTAGGAGGTGGTTGTATTTTGGGTGCTTAATATATAGTGTTTGTTGTAGCCAACAGGCATCTACGTTTTTGGGCAACCTAAATGGTGAGGTTGAAGCTGAGGTGCTAAAGGGACAAAAGTCACAGGTATATGAACCCTAAACTTTTTTATATAATAAACTTAAAAGGTGCTAAATAATCAAAAAAAGTGACTAGAGTATGTGAAAAGAAGGAAGCAACTCCCGTTCAGGTATGTTGGTTTTTCTTTTTGCAGAATATTGTTGTAGCTGCAAGGTATAGTTTTAAGTTTTATAACTGTGGCTAAAGGTACTTCCGACTTATGCCACCAAAGGCTCAAGGTACATCTGACAACGCCATTTCTTATCAGCCTATTCATAAGGTTGCCCAACAAAGTATGGCTATACCACTACTAGAAAATAGAGCTATAGCGACGGAATTTCCGACTAACATATATTCGTCGCAAATTACCGACGAAGTTCCGTCAAAGTAGCGACTGATATTTTGATCAATTTTTAGCGATGCTTTTCAGACGGAATTCTGACAGAATTCTGAGGGATATTAATATCGACG
>BQNB010150691.1:0-16001 GCA_026074375.1 Tanacetum coccineum
GCGGGACTTAAGTTCTCGAAGCAATGCTCGAACATCACCTCCAGCGATGCTCCCTGATCTACATATATTCACACCAAGTATCCTTCCATGACTGCTTCTATGATGAGTGGTTCATCCGAGACATCTTCTACCGACAAAGGGGGAAACACGATGGGTACTTTCATCTAATTCTTGTCCCTTTTGGCTGACTTTCTCTTCTTCTCATCCGGCCAAGATCTTATCATGTTTATAACTTTGTCTTTTCCTGCGTCCCTTCCTTTTGCATTCCCTCGACCCCTTTGTCTAACGTCTTTGATCAGGTGGTTAAGCTTTCCCGACTCCAAGGATATTTCCAACTGCCTCTTTAGCTGGAAGCAATCGTTGGTGTAATGTACTTTCTCTCCATGATAGTCACAATATCTATATTGGTTTTCCTTCTTTGGTGGGAGTTGCATCGGCCTCGGTGGTTGCAGGTTTAGTTGTAATTCCGAAGCTAGTATTTATTTGGGTAACTTTGTGAGCGAGTTAAGGTTAACCCTAGGATGATGGTATCCCTGGTCCCTAGGTGCTTGATAAGGGGCCTGGGTACAATACGGTACTAAGCCCTCTTTAATGTTAAACGCGCTCCTCCCTTCATTTCTTTGTCTGTCTGCCCCGTATCCTCCTCGATGGAATCGGTCTTCCCTTCTACTAACTAGACCCGAAGACTTTTTGAGGGCCTCAGAAGCCTCTCCCTTTGGCAATTCTGTGCTAGCGAACGCTTCTTCCGATCTTACAAAATCGTCCACCCTAGTCATCATTTCATCCATCGTCCTCGGTACTTTGTCAGAGTACCGTTTAGCCAACTTTGGGCATTTGTGAGCGTCCGTGAACGATGATATCTTCATGACCTCCGGAACACCCATGATAAAGCTTATTTTTATGATCCATCTTTCCTTGAAAGCCACCAGGGTTTCGTTGGCCTTCCTCACAATCTTGGTTATTTCCGTTGGGTCTTTGAAACACGCCCTCTTTGTTGAGAATATGGTTGTGAACTGCTGCCTGAGTTCTACCCATCCGTCGATGCTCCCTCCCAAGTGGTTCTCGAACCATCCTCTCGCACTCCCATCGAGGGTTTGTTGGAAAATACGACACCACACCAGCATAGTCTATTCACCTGAGTTTGATGCGGACGAGAATCGACTAAGATGATCTTCCGGGTCCATTGTTCCATTGTATAGTTTGATGTTTGCTGGCATCTTGAATTCTGGGCCAGCAAACTCTATTATCCTCTGGGTTAGTGGGGTTTTTGCTGCCTCTTTGAAAGGTCTCTTTAGGTCAGCATCCCTTATTTCTTTTCCCGTTACCACCGTCCGATCTCTGGTTCGGTCCTCCACATCGTCAAAACTCAGGCGTATTAGTGATACATTGCCCCGTCCATTATACTCCTTTACTATCGACTTGAGAGCCGATAGATATCCTTCGATTTGTTCCTTAGCGGAAGGAGTAGTCTCGATGATGGGGGTTTCGATATTTTCTATCGGTTCCCCGCCCGAGGTGGACCCACCAGTCCTTTCGGTAATCTCGGCTGGAGTGGCTCCGATGGTGTCCATGGGGGTTCCCCTAAGTAGTCCACCAGTCATTCTAATGCTCCGGTAGATCGACTAAGTATCCCACGGATTTGTTGAAGTAAATCTTCACACCTCGGAGAGTATTCCTGTTCCTGTAGAGCTAGAGCCCTTCAGGTTCTTGAAATATATGAGACAAACGTGTTAGCCTCGTCTTGGGGTTGTCCCAAGACCAAGCTCCAGCGTAAGGATGAGTAACGGGATATTCCGATAGTCAAGTACAAGTAAAATGTAGTGGAGAGTGAGATTAATGTGCTTGTAAGTGTGTAAATGAAAGGTATTTATACACTTTCGATGAACAGTGTCAGAACACTGTTCTTGCACTATGCTCGTACTGCAGAGCATGGAGTTCTGAGCTATACCTAGTACTCTTGTCAGGTGTCAGACGAAATCTTAGGGACACAATCCCGTAAATTCAGGAGAGTGGGTAGCCTGTGTGTTGTTCCGGCATATCTTCCGGAAGCCTTACCGGAGAACCTTTCATAAATGTCCTCCGGTGATCCTTTCGGGTACCTCTGTCTTCATGTACACATGCATATAATTGTTAACGAGACATATTTTAAGCCCCTAAAATTTTTAAGGCCCTGTGCGATCGTGCACCCCGCACACTCTCAAAAACGGCCCCTATGACCCAAGTATGTCCACCAGTGATATGAGTTTTCTGAGTGTCATTTAATCAAGTCAAACATGATTTACTTGAGTTAGTTGAATTGTGATGCAAACAAGATTATGATTGTAAAACTTTTGAGATTATGATTCAAAAGTGTGTGAAAGCTTGCGTACGGTTGTTATGACCAAAATCCTAATTTCTTTTCAAGTACATGGCTAATTATTTCCAAATTCAATAGTTACAAGTACATGTATTTCCAAATTCAATAGTTTCTTTTATAGCTAATTATTTACTCCATCCGTCTTATTTTTATTGTTTACGTTTTTTTAGATGTCCCAATTTAATTGTCCACTACTAAAAATAAATAGGGAATTTTGATCAAGTTTACCTTATTACCCTCTTTTGAAATTATTATTACAAACTTTAAAGAATACTTTAATTAATTAACTAAGGTTATTTTGTTAAAAAGTAAGAAAGAGAAAGCAATAATAAACACTTTTCTTAAACTGTGTGTTTTTTTGTTGGGGGACAATAATTTGAGACGGATGGAGTACTTGTTATTTTTTTAGTTTGTGTAGAAAACTTTTTTTTCTTCTTTCTCCCAAACTTTTGAATTTCGTTTATTTCGTGTACCGAGAGACTTACAAACCATCTACTTGAAATGTCGGGCTTGTTTTTCTACTCCATTCATTTTAAAATAATTGTCTACGGACAAAAAACACACAGTTTAACCAAAACATAATTATTATTGTTTTCTTTCTCATACTTTTTACAAAATAACAGTGTGTAATAATAATATCAAGTAAAGATAATATGTTAATTTACATTAAACTTTCTTATCTATTTTTAATTAGTGGACAATTAATTTACGACATTTCAAAAGAAAACGTGAACAATAATATTGGAACAAAAAGAATAATAAATATCCCTTAGTTGACATTTCAAGAGCATACGGTACGATGGATGATGGCTTGGCGCCATGGCCACCAGCCCACCAGTTCTTCGCGCCAACGATACCATGGTTGGCGCCATCGCCTCTCGTGCCGTGGCAATCAGCCCACGCCGTAGCATATTTTTATTTTTAAAAAAATCGAATGTTACTAACGGCAGGGAGCCTATTTTTGATCATTTTTGCATTTAATCACCCATTTTTTTCAAAATTTTACCACTTAAAAATCTTATAAATACATTCTTATTCTACCATACTTTACACACTCATCCACTATAATTTATAACACATTATTTTCTACATCTTATATTTTTTTCTCACCAAAGTGAATCTCAACAATCCCAACAATCCATGGATAACCGGTATGCTCAACGACCCTAAAACCAAATTCCGGGCTCGTCTTCTTTGGCTAATCCCAACACCCAAATGCCTTACTATCATCACAACTATAACCTATATTCTAATCCCGATCAACAAGTTGCATATCAACAATGGTAACTTCAACAACAAATGCAATATATCCAAATTTCTCAACAACAACTAAATCAACCCGGTTCTTTCCAACAACAATCCGAAAAACAATCCCACCAACCACAAGAAGAAGAAGACGATGCGGTCCCGACCCCGACGTGGGCTAAAACACGAGGAAAACGTATCAAGAAAATGGCTAAGGAAACCGTTGAACCGCAAGCCGAAGGAGGCAAAATTCGAAATTTTTAGAGGCAAGCCGAGGAGTTGCTTTTGACGGAATGTTTCATACAAATATCCGAGGATCCAAAAGTCGATTCGGATCAAAAAATGATACATTTTGGTACAAAATTCTCGACGTATACAATGATGAAGCCTCGAAAAAAAACTTTCCGCTTCGTACCAAGAACATGTTGACGGGACTCATATGAATCAAGAGATCACTAAGTTTAATTCGTTAGTGCTCGAAACGAGGGTTATGAGTGAGGAGAACGATGAGAATTGGATGACGAGGGTTGAAATCTTGTATAAAACACACACGGGTTCGGATTTTAAGCACAAGAGCGCTTGGTCATTTTTGAAAGACAAGCACAAGTGGAAAAATCCCGATTTGACAAATGCAAGACGAAACCTCATCGGGTTACCGACGAGGAACCTGAGCTTTTTGGAGTCGACGAGTTGCCGCGTCCACCCGAAAAAGAAAGAATTGCTAAAAGTCAACGATCTTCAAACTTAACCGCCTCTTCCGGTTCAAACCCGACAATGTTTCAACGAATGATGCAACAACAATACGAGTTAGACCGAAAGAAAAAAATGGAGCCTATCGACGGCGAGACAAACGCGAGCGTTGCGTTATATGATTCTCAAAAGGTAGCCGAAGACTTGAAAGTCCTACAATGTCGACCGACGAGATGGATTCGGTTGACGCGGCTATCATTAACACACATAAAGCACGAATACGGGCTTTATATGCACCATAAAACTAGTTTACTTTATGTCTTTTTATGTTTACATTTTTTTCGTATTATGTTTTTTATTTTTATGTAATGTCGTGTATTTATTTAGTAATGTGATGTGTCTAATTTTAATGAAATTTATTTAAGTTTAATTGTGTATTTTTTATTTTATATAAATAAAAAAATAAAAAAAATTCACACATGGCACCACATTTTGTCGTGCCAATGAGGGAGCCACAAAATGTGATGCCATAACAATTCTGGTGCCATAACACTTTTACTGACGTAATAACACTTTTTGGCCATGAACCCAATGTACCCGATGCTTAAAACCTTTTCATAAACAACCACTCCTCCTTTAAAAAGCACACTGAATCACCACACCACACCACCAGATCCGACCACCGTCACCACACTTAACAACTCGATACCAAGAGACATGAACTTCAGAATACGAATGAGGGATCCCATCTCCCCAATAAGCTCTCAGAAAGTGTACTCTTCCTGAAGCATGTCGTATAAGCTTGAACCATTACAAATCACTTTCTGAATCCTTTTTGGGTCAAGAAAATGAGTAAATCAAACTTTATTTGCATGACTATAAGCTTTCATCTTGAATACAATTATCACTTTGCCGATAATGCACGTACCTCGTTTTATCCTTTTCATATCGATGAGTTGAATCCTTCGGATCACCAATTATATTGACACATTTCAATAATTACAGTAAGATTTTGCAACACGAGGTGTTACTATAGCAATGTAGCAAGTGTAATACTCAATTTTTAGGTGGTGGTAAAAGTAGGAAAGAAAGGGTGTTTGCAAAGTGGAAATGTGGAATACTTAATTTTAGCCGCTTTTTGGTTTTTTAGCTTCCTTGGTAAAAGAAAAAGAGTTTTCAATATTAGTCTTTTACAACCGCAAGGTGGTGCGATCTTATACAAATCATGACACGCGTTTAAGAGGGGATGGAGTGGTGGTGTTATGGCTTCGTGCCAAGCCATGGCGCGAGATTGAGCCATGGCGCACCACTTCGTGGTTCGCGCCAAGCACTCTCGCGCCGTGGCTAACAGCCCACGCGATCGATAATTTTTTTTTTTGAAAAATAGCCGTTGGGGGGAGCGGATATTTGAAAAAAATACCCCCAAAACCCTATTTTTACCCCTTTAAAAATCCTATAAATACCCCCTTTATATTTTATAACTTCACACACAATTTCTATACCAATTCTCTCATCTTTCACTCAAAAAAATGAATCCCAACCCGAATTGGATTTCCGGTATGCTTACCGAACCAACCAACCTAAATTTCGGGGTCGTCTTCGATCTAGGCGGTTCCACTCGAGCTTCATTCACCAAAATGCATTACTATCCAAATCTCAACCATCAATATTCTAAATCAGACGAACAAATGCTTGTTGCACCAATTTAAAATGCAAATGCAAATGAACATACAACAATAATCAAACCTATCACACTTCCTAACCACATTCCGAGCAACAATCTCACCACCTAGTTGACGAAACCGAAGAAGAAGGAGAGGAACCGCTTCCAACCCTGACGTCGAAGCCTAACGCGGTCGTAAGAAGTTGGTGCAAAAGAAACAAAGGAAAAGTGTGAAAGTTGAGAAAGAAACCAAAGAAGGGTCGAATTCGACATGCGTAGACCCAGCCGAAGAGTTGCTTTTGGCGGAAGTTTCATTCAAATTTCCGAGGATCCAAAAACCGGGTGTGATCAAAAGTTGGCGACTTTTTGATACAAAATTCTAGATGTGTACAATCAAGAAGCTAACAAAAAGGCTTCAAGAGCGTACAAAGAACATGTTGACGGGCAAGTGGACTCCAATGAATTCCGCGGTTATGAAGTTTAACCAATTGTATGAGGAAACGCTTGCTCATAGTGGGGAGAACGATGAGAACCATATGGCGAGGGTGCTCCAATTGTATGAAACCATCTGTCAGGGGTAAGTAAGCTCCGGAGTGCTTGAATTTTTTGAAAGATAGGCCACAAGTGAAAAACCCCTAATCGACTTTGCAACGAGAAGTCGTTCTGGTGGTACCGACAAGGAACCGGACCATTTTGGAGATGATGAGTTGCCTCGGCCACCCGGGTTGCAACGAATTGCTAAAAGTCAACGTTCCGGTTCTAACTCGACCGCTAGCTCCGGTTCTAACCCGGTCGCTTATCAAGAGTTCATGGCGGAACAATACGACTTAGACCGCAAGGCCAAAATGCAAGTGCTCTCGCAAGAGAGCGAAGACCGAAGACGGTTGATTCAAGCTCAAAAGATTGCGGAGGACATGAAAGTTCTCCAAATCGACACAAGCGGGATGGATCCGACCTACGCCGCTATCATCAACGCCCAAAAGGAACGAATCCGAGCCGAATATCTACCACCAAACTAGTCGACCGACGCCGTTAAATTTATGTTTTTTAAATTATGTCTTTTAATTTATGCATTTTAATTTATGTCTTTTAATTTATGTATTTTTTTAATGTAATGTTTTAATTTTAATGAATTTTATTTTAGTTTAATAAGTTTATTTAAATAATAGTTAATTAAAAAAAGTTAAAAAAAAGTTTGGCACCAGAATTCTGGTGCCAAACGAATGCCACTGAATTCTGGTGCCATAGCATTTCCGGTGCCAAACTCCATTTTGCTGATGTGGCACCACTTTTTGAGTTTGGCACGAGGAGTTTGGCACGACCGCTCCCCGTGCTCTAAAGTTAGGTGGGATGTTTTTTGCTAGAATGAAGTGACATTTTTTGGGACTATCTTTTTTCTCGATCGATAATTTTATTTGTGCGACTACTTTTTTTCTCGACCGACAAAACATTTTTTTCTTATTAAACATTTTATGTGCGACAACATTTTTTTCTTGTCTAGTAAGACCAAGATGTCTTGTCAGTCGAGGAAAAAAAGTGGACGTAGAAAATGTCACTTCGATGTAGCATAAAACATCTCACCTAATTTTGGTCGCGGTCTAACTGTCGCACATAATTGAATTTGTAATTTTTTTTATTTGAATGTAAACCCAAAAGCCAAAAAGTGAACCCAAAGACCAAAAAATGGCTAGTTATGAAAATACATCTTAGGCCCCGTTTGGTTCGCGGATTCTTCAGGATTCTGATAGAATTGGAATTTGATTCCATTCCAAAACGTGTTTGGTTGGCAAATTCAAGGAATTCATAATCTGAATTCCATTCCTCCATGTGTTTGGTTGGCAATGAAATGGAATGTAAATCCTTAACAATCCCACATATGTGGAATTCAACGTTTCATAGCAAAATGGAAGGAATGTTTACAATTCCTTGGAATTCAGTATTTTCATTATCAAAAATTTATTATTATTATTATTATTATTATTATTATTATCATCATCATTTTATTATTAGTATTATTACTTATTTATTTATTCTTATTATTTCTCAAATACTATTATTATTTATTAAAAATTTAATTATTATTATTTTATTATTATTTATTACTAATTATTAATTATTTATTTACAAGTTAAATTAATTTAAATTATTAATTTATTATTATTATATTTATTTATTTATTTATTATTATTTTATTATTAATATCATTATTTTATTATTATTATTATTTTTATTTTTTATAATTATAATTATTTATTACTTTTTTATTATAATTATTTATTATTATTTTATTATTATTATTATCATTTCTTATATACTATTATTATTTATTTAATATTTAATTATTATAAATATTTTTTATTATAATTATCTATTTACAATTTAAATTAATTTTAAAATCTACTTTCTATTTTATATTTATATAAAAATATATTATTTATTAAAATAATTTTAGATACAATAATATTTTTAAAAATAATTATATTTTAAAGTATTTCTTTTTTCTTTATTTCATTTTCTCCTAGCCAAACACGCGTTAGGTTTTGCAAATTCCAATTCCTTTAGATTCAAAATCCTAAAGATTATAATTCTTAAAGATTCCATTCCTTAACTTCCCAATTCCTTAAAAAGATTCCAATTCCGTCAAAAACATTCTGCGAACCAAACGGGCCCTTAATAAAATGACATAGCCCCAAAATAGAATATAAATAAAATTAATAAGCGAAATTTACCGACATAACCCTGCGCAAGGGTCATTGTCCCGTAGAGACCCACATTTTCTGACTTTTTCTATATAACCCAGTTCATCGCGCATTTTTGTAAGCGATGATGTTGATGCACACGTGTGTGGCTATGATTCAAAGTAGGAATTAACGAAAAAAATGAAACCCTAATATGCCACGTAGGTTCATCGCGCATGTGTAGGAGTGATGCACTTTTTTAAAAAAAAATTAGTGCGATTGGTAATTGTGCCAATATTATTTAAGGGGTATTGTGTATTTGTTATTTATTTAAGGTTTAGGGTTTTATTTAGGGTTTATGGTTTTTGTTTTGAAGTGATATCGGGAATGTTTGTGAACGTTTTAGCATATTTATATGTTGTATAAAATTTTGTTTTTGTGATGATTTGTGTTCTCTTTGATGAGCGCTACACAATGAAGTAATATTTGTGGAAAATTGTTTTAATATGAATAAGATATCATGTTGCAAAGTGTGTCACTTGAGCGTATTTTTATTTTTTTTCCAACTATTTTTGTATTTTTCAAACTCATAATTGAAAATTTAAAGTAAATGTATCCATTAAAAGCATTACAACATAGGAAACACCACATGTACAAGAGTACATGACCAACCTTATTTAGATGATTTGATAACATAAAAACTACAACAAACAACGACATACATGGTTAGCAAACTACAGTAGAAACTCTATAAAATAATACACTTGGGACCACCAAAATTTATTAATTAAAAGAGTTATTAATTAATCGATAAATTAATAATTATTAATTTATATATTAATTAATATTTTATTAATTTATAGTATACAAATGGTTAGAAGAAAATGTAGTTGCAACAGTTTTTGACATGATGAAGTACAAAAAAAAATTATGAAAGCGTTAGGAAATTTTAATAAAGATAACGATGAAGAAAATGATGAAAGTTCTACAAAGGAACCCCCTTCGCGAAACGAAGCAATTAAAAGCGGCAATTCACATTGAACAATTTCTTGTAGCTAAATGAGAAAACAACACCAGAAGTTCTTACCATGCTAAGGAAAATTAGAGACGAGATTCAAGGGGAAATTGATTTCAACAAAAAACAAAAGACAATTGAGTCATTTTTCAAGCTTAAGCGTATTTTCATTTTTTTATGTTTTGTACATTTGTATAATTTTATTTTTGTATTTTTCAAACTCATAATTGAAAATTTAAATTAACGGTATCCATTAAAAGCATTACAACGTAGGAAACACCACATGTATAAGAGTACATGGCCAACCTTATTTAGACGATTTGATAACATAAAAACTACAACAAACAACGACATACATGGTTAGCAAACTGGTGTTAAGCAATAAAGTTTTTATATTTCCTTGTAGTTCTTGATAAATTCTTGCTTTTCTTCCATGCTCCTCAGCAACTCATCCCTGGCCATTTTCAAGTATGAATCATTTCTCATGTGCGCACATGTCATTCTCTTTAGGGCGTAGCGACCGTAGTCAATAAGTGGGTGATCTGGTAATGACATAAGCCTATTAATTTCTGGCCTATGCCTGGTAAATCTATCTGCGAAGCGATGCATCAAACTCAACATTTGTTCCTCCAAACAAGACTCTTCATCATGTGCTTCTTGTAGTGCCATATGGACAGTTAATCTAACGTCATTTGGGTTAGTAGCCATGACAGAGAATGAGAAAATACAATTAACAATTTGTTTGATTGATAAATTTGTTTGAAACAGAGAGTGCCCAAGTTATCTCTATATATATAAGCTATAATTTTATGACATTTGCATTTATTAGTCATTCAATGTCAGAAAAAGTTGATGATTTGTCAAGTCATGTCATATATCGTGTAAAATTTTAAGCGATAAACAACACTTTCATCGAGTAGTCTTATCCAATGCAGTAAAAAGCAAATGAATTGTCAAATCATGTTTTGTAACTTTGAATTTCTTATTATAACTATAATTTTGATATTGTATTGTAAGCATGGAACGGCGTTAAGCTACATGATTGTAGTTTCTATATTGTGTATGTTTTATTTAATCCGCATGTTTTATAAATGATTAAAATTTGTAATTCTTTAAATAAATTGTACGAATAACAAGCAATTGATTCACATTATCCTTTCAAAATAATACATAGTAGAAAACACCACATATAATCTATTAGATTGATAACCTTATTCAGGCCGCTTGAAAACAAAAAGACTACAACAAACAACAACACACATGGTTGGCAAGGTGGTGTTAAGCAACGCGATTCTAGAATCTATATTGCTATGTAACTGTTAATGAAATTTTGCTTTGTAGCAATGCTTCTCAACAATTCATGTCTCGTTGTGCTCAACTTGTTTGCGGTACGTATATCCGCTTCATGGGTCATGAGTAGAGTATGCAATCCGTATCTATTAAGGCTCATTATAGGCATTTTCTTCAACATCGTCATTTGTATTTCACGACTATGCATTTGCTCAACATAACGAGTTAAGTCGCACAACAACTTATTTGCAAGTGTGACCTCGGCTTCAAGTTCGCTTTGTAGTCTGCTAACAATTGTTTTATGTATTTCATTTGTAGAATAAGCCATTGTTTTTTAAGTAGAAAGAAAAAGTGCGTGTGATACTAGACTCTATTGTAGATGAAAATCTAGTTGATATAGGGAAAAAAGTATGGGTAGTCTTCATCAATTGTCTGAAAAAGGCAAATGAATTATTGCATCATGTCATATATCGCGTAAAATTCTAAGAGATAATCGATATTGTCATTGAGTAGTCTTTATCAGTTGTCATTGAGTTGTTTTATAAAGGTCCGAATTATTGAATTTTTATGAGTTGTTTTTAGCTGGCATAATGTTTTTTTACAGAACTATAAAAAGAGAAAAAAGTGTGTACATTGAAAAGACATTCTTAATACATTTTTGATACATATTGAGTTATATGAATATTAGTACATATGATTCTTCCATATTGTTATTTGACGTTGAACTTCTTTGTTTCCTCGTCTTCAAAGTGCTCTTGTTCCGCCCATTCAATCATTTGATCGAAAGTGTAATCATTTTGTGACCTCTCTTCTTTAGTCTTCACTTTCACTTGTGTAGTCAGTTATGACATGATTCATCATTTCTGCCAAGCTAGCATTTGGGAATACATATTTGGCTATAATAAAATTGACACCGACGTGGTCAATGTAAATTTTCAAGTTGCCTTGTGCTGAAGATATATCAAACATCATAGTTGTTTCTAAGTTTGACGGTGATTGAAAAGCCATTGTATGGTATTTCATAATAAAGAGCATGAATCTTTGTACCAATAATATTAAACAAATATTGTTTCATCTCTTCTAGTTTCATTCTTAGAATGGTGATGTTCATTATTCCACCGTTGACATACATCGGGTTTTTTGTGTCATCGATCACCAATTGGCCATTATTGTGAACCACAAAATTGAAAATGGTTTGCGTATAGGGTGCATTAGGTTTTGTTTTATTAATAAATCCTAGTTTACCAATAAATTCATAGTAATCGAACCTTTTATTTTGTTTCTGCATTTGATGTAGATAACTGAGTGATTCTTGTTGTTTCATTTTAGTTTCTTCAAAAATGATACCCGCAAATGATTGTTCCAAAGAATCATCGTTTGGAATCAACACCGTGCTTTTATCTATGGGATGATGAGAAACGAAAATCTGGAGCTTCCTAGCAACTTTTTCAATGTCGTAGATAACATTAGCATCATAATCATTCTTAATTACTTTCATACCTGATAACGTGTTGTTTGGTGGCAACGTGTAATAAAGAGTAGTAAATCGTCTTGGTATTTTTCTTTTTAAAAAGCAAACCATATCTTCAAAATCCATTGCTGGAACATTAATATTTAGTACTGAACCATCTTGATACGTTAGCGGGTTAAGTTTAAATTCTCCGTTGTGGTTTACACCAAACTCGAAAGTAGTATTAGTAGATGTCGACATTTGGTGAAAGAAAGAAGTGTGAATTGAAATACATTCATTGAAAAACATAGTTGTATACATGTTTATATATATATATATATATATATATAGATAAGTGTAGAATACACATATCCGTTTGTACCTAAAATAACCTAATTAAACCCAAAACAGACCAAAAATGGCAAAATTATGCTTGAATTTGTGTTTTGTATATGCAGGTACGGATAAGTAAAAAATCACAAGAAAACAGTCAAAATCAAGCAAGCACGGACACGAGAATCAGAAGAGTACAAAAAGAAGCCAAAGATCCAAAGCCGAAGCCAGAAAAGTCAAGCCTCAGTCAAATCCCAGTCAAACATTGGTCAATAAATGTCAACAAAGCCCATTTCCTCTTATTATAAAACACAAGGGCCAAAATTGCTAATTCCCAAACTGTTCTATAACTAGAAATAAGAGAGAACCAAAAGACAAGGACCATTTGTGTTACAAAGCCAAAGTTCAAACGAGTTTTACCCATTTCAGTTATAAAAAAAGGCGGGTAAATCCCATTCACTGTTCATCATCGTCCCAAATGTGCCCTTGGTCTCAAAAAAAGGGGTTTTTAAAAATTAGAGGGTACCAAAGGACAATTCAGTTGACAAGTACTGACCTGGCAGGAATTTCAATATCCCCCCCCCCCCCCCCCCCCCCCCCCCCCCGCCCCCCCGACGCACTCTCTGTCTCGAAGACATGCTCCTCATAAGGTATCGCTCAATAATCATCTGCCACTGCGATAGTTATAGAATTATCAAGGTAGTATGTGATAGTATACAGTGTCCATGTTGTGTCTGATTGTGTAGATTTTAGGACAATGTCTATCAATGGCTAATGAAGAAGACTAAATGAAACGTATGTCTTTTAATGGACGCTTAGAAACTCATACTCTACACAACTGATGCTAAGCCAAAGATAGCACAAAAGTCACTCATTCAAGTTGTGACCTTGCCCCTTGTGCTATGAGCCCAGTCCACACATACCCAGTAGTCCTAAGAGCCAAAACACCCTTGATTCTATAAGACGCTGCACGTACTAATTTATGATTCTATCAGACTACTGATTGTATGTTGAATGAATTAGTGTCTGTAGTGAAGACTATAGAAGCCTAATGACCAGGACAATTAACAGATTTCACTCGCTCACGCCCTAATCCGTTTCGAAGTCCTACGGAGCCCAGTACGATAACTATGAGATCAAGAGACACATCCCCACCGCTCTATGTTTAAACTAAGTACAAAATTCAACACACAGATATAAATAACAACTACCCACCGCATGATTTACGATAGATCCCCCCCCCCCGCTCTCTCCTCTATACCCTCAGACCGATCTCTCCCGCTCTCACTTCTCCGCTCTTCACTTCAAACCTCTCTCTATAGTCAACAAGCAACTGATTATCAATTATGAGTTGTTTAACAGCTCACGCAATTATAAGGGATAAATCCGAAAGAGAGAACACCTGTCACAACGCCTCTAACATCTCTGACACACCCTGCGCCGCATACATAGGAGTCGCCCTTGCGATATTACGCCTTCCCGCTCCTATATACGTAGTCTCTCTTTTATATGCTCAGTTAGTTAATGATAATTCTAGAGAGCTCAGAAAGCTCTTAATCTATTGGCGATGTCTCTTCATATTTAGGTCATTCCCTTCCAAAACAGCTATCAGAATCGCTGCAACTAGTCCTCATGTTTCCATGTGCCAGATGTCATCAGGTCATGTGCACATGTGTGCTGTGTCTTTGTAATGTAAGAATTGTTACTGAGTACTTTCCAATTAAGTCCCTCTCGCTTAATAATCTATTTTTCTTTAAGTCTCCTATAGCTTACGTAGATATGTAACATTGTCAGCACTGAAACTACATCTTCTATGAAATTGAAGCCTCTAGATAGTTATGTTCGATTCTTATAAGTTTAGATACGACTATATGGGTTGCTTATAGACTTTAAGGTACTATTATATAGAAGAGCTCGAGACTTCATGTTCCCATATCCCATAGCTTGAGTTAAGCTGTGAAATTAGAGCTTATTGAAATTCTAGTATTTTTCTTACTTTAAACCTTGATGTATCAACTGTTTATATTGTTAATCTCCCTTTCTTGGTATCACCACTATTTCACCTATTTAGGCAACCCACCTACGATGAGATACGCCTCCCCCCACTTTTCAAAAAACCTGCCTCCTTGGCACCCCCCCCAGCCGCCCCCGACCGCACCCTGCCCCCGCTCTGCCCCCCCCTCAACATCTCGGGCATCCCATAAAAAAGCCACAAGACACATACCCCCCCCCCGCCATGCACCCACCCTCCCCCACCCCTACCCCCCCCACAGGACTTTACTCTCAGCTTATCCATATAAGCTATAGGGAAAGCTTGGAGCTTGCCTCTTAATTGGTCCTATTGTTTTAGCTAGAGGATTAGTTTGTGTAAGATTCTCTTTTATTTTCCTTTATTCTAGCTTTAAATAATGATTATCATTGCTTTCTTTATTTGATCTGCTTATTTGCTTATTCTCTTTGCTTATTAGTGTTTGTTTGAGTTTTATCTAGCTAAATCATCTTAGTTGTTTATCTGTTTTCAATTTTCTTAGTTTAAATCATAGATCTTCATATTATTGTCTTATTTAGTTGTTAAATCAAGCTTATTAAAGTAGTTTTAATCTGTTAATTGTCTGGTATTAAGCACTTGTTTACTAGATTTCAAAATAGTAGCTTAATCATAAATATCTTAGTCTTAAAGGGTGTTTGGCTTAAGTGTGTTTGACCTCTAAAAGTCAAAATTACTTGTGCAATTTGCTTGAGTCAGCTGAGTTTTCATTTAAGATTAGTTTTCATTTAGTTTTTTATAAGTTAGAGTTCAAAATTTCAAAAGTTATGGCTTATTCTCTTTGTTTTAACACCAGGGCATTTTGTCCTAGACTTTTGGCTGTGTAAATTTGATCTAAGCTCTCCAAGGCTTAGATCTTGCTAGCATTGTGTTTATACACTCTATTTGAGTGTATTTAAGTGCAGGATTTCCCTTAGGAAACCTGCACTCTTGGTTTACATTTGTGCAAAGAGCACCAGTACTAACAACAAGTTAGTACTGCTGGTACTTTACACTACCAGTACTAACTAACAAGTTAGTACTGCTACCTTTGGCTCAATTTTTAGTTAAGTAAGAATAGGATTTAGGATCTTAGATTCAAGTAGGGCTAAGATTAGCTATAGCTTAATATAGAATAAGTTTTAGATTACATTTTCTAGTTTATTCTCCTACCTTATTTTGCTGTCAAAAGTCCTTAAAAATGTTAAAAAGCCAAAAACAGTACTTAGGAATTTTAGGATTTTAATTTGTTAAT
>BQNB010150692.1:0-13228 GCA_026074375.1 Tanacetum coccineum
CTGAGCTTTTTTAAGATGGAACGGATTTTGATAACCAAGAGCTTGTTTATGAGTGTCATTGTAAAAAACTTGTGGTTTCGTGAGCATATGCATTTCTTGCATAGATCGATACATCTTACAGATAATATTTTCCAGTTCTTTATTTTGCTTTTCCAAAACAATTTCCTTGTCAATGTTTTTAGACTCTTTTTCTTTAGATTCTGTTTTGAAAACAGTTAAAGTTTTTGATAAAGATTCTTTTTTCTTTGACATTATTAGAAAGAGTTTCTTTAAGTATATCGATCTCCTGCTGAAAAGCCACACAATTTGCATTTCTCTTCCGAATTAGGTCATCCATTTGAGAATCTATTAATTTTTCACGGTTGTTTGAATCTGCATTAATTCTTTGTTTAAAAATGGCGACACGTTCTTTGTATCTCTCAAGCTTAGCGGTTAAAGATTCATTTACCATTTTATTTGTCTGATTTTCCTTATCTAAATTAGCTACTTGGTCAGTCATTTGTTCGACCAAAGATAGAACCAATAAATCATTAGGTGCAGAATAATTAGTATCTGGAATACTCGCATCTTGTTATTCTTGCAGATATTGATAGTAAGGAATAAGATTGCTATCACTGTTTATCTCATTATCTGGATAATCATCAATATGTGTTTGTTCAGAATACAACATCTCTTACACATCCTGATTAAGCATATCATTCGGATAAGAATTAGAATATGGTACCTCAGATAGGACATCTAAATCACAGCTTGAAAGATTTGCCATCAGAACTGCTTTAGCCGAGGATAAATCATCACACTCCGAGTCATAAGCATCAAAATCTTCAGTCTGGAAAGCTTAATTATGAGGGATTGACTGCTGAGCAACTAGAGCTTCGTGTATTCCAGGGTCCGCTAAGAATGCAAGTTGCTCTTCATCCAATATCTGACTAGCTTCTTGTGCTTTGACTAACATCAGCTTCTCCTTAAACGATGCAGAATTTCTTGGCCTTTTTGGCTGAGTGCACTGTCTTGCCATATGCCATTCTCCTTGACAGTTATAACACTTTACAACTCTATGTTGACTAGCTGCATAATTTCCTTTGAAGTTGTAGTAATTCCTCTGTTTCCAATGCCAGCAAAACTCTGAGTTTGTCTTCCTTGAACTTGTTGAACTGTGACTCTTCCATCTTGAATGGTTGCCTAATTTTTAGGATTAGAAGATGTTTTGAGTTGATTGTTTGAAGGAGAAAACCTTGATGCTATAACAAATAGGAATGACATTGCTTTGTTAAGGCAGTCAATCAGATCCTCTCCTTGCCGAAATGTAGGAACAACGAGACTATAGTCCAATTAAGAAAATTCAGGTTGAGATTGTTATGTCACTGACAGAGACATGAATGGTTGTGGAGAGACTGATTGTTGTTTTGGATTGACTAGAGTGTGATGTTGTTGATGATGAATAGGTGCTGCATAAACTGGTGTGAATTGTTAAGGAGGTGGATACATAGAAGAACCTGAATGTTGTGGAGACTGAGAGGGATTGTATAAAGTTTGAGAGTTGGCTACCAATGCAAGAGGATCCGAATATCTTTCACGCATGATACATACTTCATTAGCATGTCATTCATGTTGACTGATGTATACATACAACTGATAATAGTTGGTGGTATACAAACTCTTTGCTAACTTCACATCAGTGACAAACTTGCTCCATTCCAGTAGAAGAGCATTCAGAAACTTGGTATTGACTTAAACTTGCTGCATTGTCATCCCAATAGTATGTATGTCATTGATCAGCTGAGAGAAACTACAGTAGTACTCATACAATGTTTCACCCTGAACATAAGTAAACTTATCAAACAAGTTGTATAATCTATATTCACGTTCTTGATATGATAGTTCAATGCCTTTCTTTAGTAGCTTGACTCTATCCCAAATATCCTTAGCTGGCTCTTGATGATTAACAAGTGCATACACATCTGGTGGAAGACCATGAAGAATGATATTTGTTGCTTGAACATCACAGTCATCTTGAATTTGTTGTGCTTCAGTGAGTTCAGAGTATTTCTTTGGTCTAGTCTGTCCATCTTCTTCAACAGTTGGATAGACTAATGGACCATTGTCGATTTAATAAAGCATCAACCTACCATGTTTCTTCCCTTTGATGAATAGATGTATACGACTTGCCCATGAATTGTACATTTATTTCTCAATCATTGGAGGATGGTTCTCAGCTCCAACATCAATTATGTGTTTTGCTAAAGTAGTCATCTTGTCTTAATTGAAAAGTGAAATGATTAAAGATTGATCAAACATTGATAAAGGAGGATTGTGTTAAGAGATGTTGTTGATGGTGATTAAGATTGATATTTCACGGAATTTTACAAGTCTTCACTAAAACTGAGAAATCTAAGTATTTCACGAGATTTTACAAAGTAAGACAAACCGTAAAAAATAAAATCGTTTTGTGATTAATGTAATGTTTCGCTCAGAATATGATAGTGTAATGTTTCGTTTAAAATATGACAATGTAATATTTCGCTTGAAGTATGACAATGTAATGTTTTGCTTGAAATATGACAATTGGACAGAGTTTCGTTTTGCACAACTACGTATTTCACTTGAACTAACAACGTGTCATAAATCACTTGCTAACATAAATCGCTTGCTAACATAAATCTCTTGCTAACATAAATCGCTTGCAAACATATTTCGCCTGAAACATATTTCGCTTGACCTAAAGAAAATTAAGCAGAGTTTCGTTTCCTAGAAATAACATGAATCGCTTGAAGTCAACCTGCCATATTTCGATAGCATACATATTTCGCTTACACGTTTCGCTTGCATACATATTTCGCTATATTCAAAACATGTTTTGCTAGCTTCAAAACATATTTCGCCTGCTTCAAACAAAACGTACTTTTTCCACAAAAATACCAAAAACTCACTCTTTTGATGTTTTACCTTGATTTTTTCTTTCACAATTAGTTATCTTAGGCCTAGATCTTGCTTAAAAACATAAACTTTAACACTTTTAAACACAAAAATCCGGGATTTGATTTTTAAGACACGATATCAAAAAAACAACTAAAACCAACGATTTAAACAAGATATAAACGCATACAAGCTCATGATATCACCCCATGGCGACTGATACCAATTGTAAAAGTATCAAATCACTTAACAAATGAAGGTAAAAAAGTCTAGAGGGAGAAAGGAAGGGTTGTAACACTTAGAGAGAGAAAGAAAGGAAAACGTATTGATATGAAATGAAACAACCAACCCGCTCCAAGGTGTGAAGAGGGGTATTTATACTTACTATAGGGCCGGTCAACATAAGGGTTATCTTATGTTGACTTGGTTAGCTTGGTAAGTTTCCAAATATTACGCTGCGAGTTATTCTATGATATATTGGAAGTGACCAAATATTTTCTTGATTTCTAACATAAAGGCCAGTTTTTATTAACTGCAATACTAATTAAGCATCTAACAGTCACCATTTTCACAACTGGACTTAAGGTTTCCTTATAGTCTAACCCTTTTCTTTAACTGAAACCTTTAGCAACCAATCTAGCCTTATATTTATCAACTTCTCCATAAGACTTATATTTAATTTTATAAATCTACTTGTACCCAATAGCCTTTTTATTAACAGGTAAATCACAAACAGTCCAAGTATTGTTTCTATTTAAAGCTTCAATTTCACTATTCATAGCAGCAATCCAATTATTATCACACATAGCATCTTCATAACAAGAAGGATCCACAGACTTATTCAGATTAGTAGCGAAACACAGATTAGACTCAATAATCAGAAAATTTCAAACAAACTTTTTAATACCATATTTGACACTAGAATTAATCACACAATCATTCAGCTTAGCAGACAACTTGGACTGCCTGTTAGATCTTCTTGGATCATGTGTTTGCACCACATTTGGATGGAAAATATTCCTTGGTGATGAAATACTGTCTATTATCCTCATATATGATGTTATCATCAAACTGGGTTGCTGTAACACCTTCTTTTTAATACATATTGTGTGCAATATCTAAAGTATCAGGCTCAGAAGAAAGTTTACTACCATCCACAATTGATGAGGCTTTCCCTTCATCATTGGAACTTTAAAGTTCAAGTTTTTCATAAAATTTCAAGTGCTCTAATTCATTTGTAAACTCTACATCAGAAGACACACATGTTTTTATTTTAAAAGGAAAAAATGTTTCATAAAATTTAACATCCCTTGAGTAGAAAACATTTATGGTATCTAAACTCAGAAGTTTATAAGCCTTTTTGAAAGTAGAAAAACCAATCAACACAAACTTTTAAGCTATAAAAGACATTTTATCATTATTGTTCAGATTAGTAGAAAAACACAAACAGCCAAAACACCTCAAATGAGAAAGATAAGGTTTCTTTTTACGCACCATTTCAAAAGGATAATTACCATTTAATACAGATGAGGGCTGTCTGTTTACAAAATAAACAGCAGTCTAAATACAATCAGACCAAAACTTGAGAGGAATTCCCCCTAAAACATAAGACTCCTTGCTACACTAAGCAAGTGTTTGTGTTTTATCTCAGCAATGCCATTTTGCTGAGGTGTATATAAAGTCTGATGTATAATTTCTAAGTCAGAAAACAAAGAATGGATTCTTTTATTAACAAACTCAGTACCATCATCAGATCTTATAGTTTTAATTTTAATATTAAACTGATTATTTATTAAGTTTATAAAAAAACAAACACATCAAAAACTTCATCCTTAACTTTAACTAAGTAAACCCATACAACCCTAGAATAATCATCAACCACAATCAAAAAATATTTGAATCCTTATTCAGCTATGAACCTTGTAAGGACCCCGCATGTCAAGATCAATGAGCTCACCAAGACCCTTAGACTTGTGGTCAGACAAGGTAAAGGGATCCCTAGTTTGTTTTTCCTTATGGAAGACTTCACAAACAGGCACATAACAATTCTTAATGATACTCAGATCACTCTGCAAAACACTCAGAACTTGATTAGAGGGATGACCAAGCGTGTTGTGCCATAGCAACTTAGACACATTAAAACATAAAACCATATTAGACTTACCAACATTATTGAATTTATCCATATCAAATAAGTATAATCCAACATACTCACTACAAGTCCCCAAGACCTTCTCCTTTTCAAGTCCTGATGTGTGTTTTACAAGCTTTAAATTTATTATACTAGAAACACCGACTTTTACTAAAAACACAACACGGGAAAGTATACCCTTTCGTGTATAGTATAGCTTAGGTAAGTCCAGGTCGTTCCCCGAGAATTGAAGTTTTCATAGATTGTTATAAAGGTGCTAAGGTCAATATGATTGTCACGGATCAAATTAACCAAAACGCGCATATATTGAATATTGTAGAGAAAGCAATTAGAATATGGCTCAAGCAAGGAATTAAAGTATGTTTGTCTAGGAAATGACCACTAAGACATAGAAGTGTTTAGGATAGTGTTTACAAGTTTAGAGAATAAAAATATCACAAGTCACAAATCCTTTCGGCCTTTAAGTGTAACTAGTGATTATATTAATTAATAAAAACAAATCCATTCGACCTTTATAAGTTATTATAACCAATATATATTGTGAAATGCTAAAACACAAGTTTATAAGTATCTTTTCGACCTATATACTTAATCAAGAAAGTTTGACCTATTCAATAAACACATATCCAAACGCTCATATCAAAGATCACATATACCCAAACAAACATTAAGCGACTACTCCATAACCAAACAAGTAACAAAACACATTATGAACTCAAACAATTCAGTAATAATCATATTCAAAGGATAAACAAGATTATACCAAGTTCCCAAGCAAATGTTGATGATTTTACAAGTTTTCCCAAATGAAAACTATAAATTTCCTGATTGATTATTCAAGACTACAATTGACTATGTCACCGCAACTCTAGCCTAAATTCTAACTTCAAAATTGTTCTCCTTGATGGATTATCGCCTGGAAAAGGTTGAACTAAGAACAAGTTTGACCCAATTCCAAAAACCTTCTTTGATTCTTGTATTTATGGATGTTGTGGTACCAAGGGTAGTTTGGATCAAAGGTTTGTCAAGCCTTTATCATAAAAAATCCTTCTTCAAAGTGTTGTACTCGGGATAGATTGATGTGTGTGAGATTATGTGTAATAAGTGAGCCAGGGAGGCTTTTTATAGGCATTCTGATGAGTGAAGTACGGCGCACTTTTTTATTTGTGGGACATACTTTGCTAATGGTGAAAAGTGTGTCATACTTATTTATTTGTGCGTCGTACTTCGTGATAGTGAAAAATGCACCGTACTTATTGGAAAGTACGGCGGTTTTGTTACATTATCAGTTTTTAACACAAAAATAAAAGTTGTAAAGAATTCTTTTCCACTTTCGTGGGCAGTTGAATCGCGTCAAACGGAGTTCGTATGACCAAGTTATGGCCAAACCAGTGAACAAGTGTCGGGAGATCTTTAACTTGAGTTATTTCTTCGTTTAAGTTCCATATCTTCGTGTTTCCTTCCGTTTCCATCCACGACACATCGTATGAACCTACAATATCAATTATAGTCTGTTAAGTATCGAAAGTTCTTATAATTAACCAAGAAATATATATATATATATATATATATATAAAAGCACAGATAACGCATATAGAAATATGTATAAAATGCGCGTTATCAAGTCCTGAATATAGCACTTATCCTCATCAAAACCAACATACATCTTACTATCCCTAAGTAATTTTATTAACAGATAGAAGACTTACACAATAAACAGGAACAACAAGAACATCATACAACACAACATTATTAGACAATTTCAGGTTTTTGGCATGACTAATAGTAGCCAAAGTCCCATTTGGGTGACCAATAGTTATTTTCAAAATAGTTATATCAACAACATCAAACATCCAAATAGTAGAAACAGTCAGGTGCTGATTAGCACCTGAATTAATAATCCAACCCAAAGTTATAGTTTTAACATATAAATTTGAGCTGGCACAAAATATCTAGAAAAATTAATATTAAACCACATATTTTATTAATGAATGAAGCTTTACCTGCCATATACGCATGACCACTCCCAATAGTATTATCATTAATCAAACTTAATAACTTCTGCATCCATTTAGAAGTAAAACCAGAAGAAGAAACACTAGTAGAAGACTGCTTATTATTATTCTTAAAATCAACATTAGCATTAAAGTTTTGCTTATTAAAACCATTTTGTTTAATTGGATTAGAAAATTTCTTGAAACCAGTAGGATAACCAATTGTTTCATAACACCTCTCAATAGTGTGACCAATCATACCATAATTTTTGCAGACCAAGTTAGGATTAGGATCTCTATTTGGGTTAGTTATTAGACCATATATGCTGTTGTTATTGTTATTATAAATTCTTCTATTGTTATTAACAGATTTAGCTGTAAAAGATATAGCACTCAGTTTAAGTTCAGTAGCACTAGAGGTCTCTAGAATCCCTTTTGTGGGATTCCTCTATGGACAAAGTGGTATATGCATCTTTTACCTCAAGGAGAGGATCCCTAGTTAAAAGACCACTTTTAACATGCTGATAACAATCATTAAGGCCCATTAGAAAGTGCTTCAGCTTCATAAGTTGCTTATGCAAAGACAATTCCTAACTAGCATCACATGATCACTTAACTTCACAAATAGATTTTGGCAATTTAGTCTGAGCATTAAATTCTCTCCATAGAGAGTTAAGTCTATGATAATAGTATGCTATAGAAGAACCACCTTGTTTCACATTATTGATATTTTGCAACAGATTAATGATAACAGACCTATCAACTTTATCATAGGTACTCTCTAATTATTTTCATACATCGACAACATTTTTAGAATATACCAAACCTATATAAAGATCTTGAGATACATAATTCATAATCTGGGTTAACACAATAGCATTGTGTTAGCCTTAATTTTATATAAGTCGAACAAGAATATTATCGGTCTTATTAGTCACAATTAGTCTTGTTAAGTAATAGGCTAGTCAGGGTAAATGGGCTTGGATTGTAATCTAATATTGTCCATGTTTCAGGCTCAAAGCCCAAGTTAAGCCAAGCCCGACCCATTAGTAAAAGCCCATACGCCTACATTTTGGCTAGGGGTATAAATAGGACCCTCTCCACACATGGAGAGGGTGTTGGTTGCATTTGCTTTCATTTGTAACTCACCAGTCTTCTCTCTAATCTAATCTTTCTCTCTTGTTTCTCTCACTACTTTCTCTCTCTATTTTTCATCTTTCTCTTATCTCTTTTCTAGCTTATTGCTTATTGGTATGGCTTATTGGTGGATATGGGTTAAGTTTATGAGATAACATTTGGTATCACTTGCCTCGGGTGGGTTTAGTGTTTTATGTTTGTGGCTTTGTAGCTTAATCAAGTTGCGTATTACATCTTATTTGTGCTTTTTTTTCCTTTCGTGCTCAAATTTTTTCCCTTTTCGTGCTTATTGACATGCATCACAAATTTTTTTGTTTAACAAAATCATCCAGCTTTGTATCAAACATGTTTGGGCTTACTGTTAATAAGAAAAAAAATCATTTGGGCAATTTCATTGTTTGTATCAAATCTGTTTGGTAAAATAAGGGTGGGTTTTAGTTTGAAAAAAAATCTGACACCACGTTTTAGTTGTTTTGAGTTTTTCTCTTCACGTCATGTTTCTTTTCTTTTCACTTTGTAGCTTATTCACATTTTTATGGCTTATTAGAGGGCTTAAAAATAGCTTATTCGTGGTTCTCGTTGGCATAAGTTTTTTTTGTTAAAGCTTATTTGTTGCTTATATTTCGTGGCTTATCTTTTTGTTTAACTTAGCTTATTTTCAAGCTTATTTCGAAGCTTATATTGGTTAGCTTGTTATCCTCTCTTGTGGTCCAAACGGTTTGAAAGAAAAAGTAAGAGACCAAGATCCAATATTTTAGTAACAAGGACGGTTGTATGTTTTGGAGTCTTGTGTGAACCGAACAACTCAATACCTTGTGTGAACCGAACAACTCAACGACTTGTGTAAACCAAACAACTTAACAACCGAACCACTTGTAGAATCAAACAACTTGTTTTCTTGGAGAACTGAACAACTCGTTTTTCTTTGAGAACCGAACAACTCACAAGCATTAGGACCGAACAACTCAGATGCTAGCAGGAACCGATCTACTAGTTTAAGTAATTTTTGGATTTTTAGAGTTTGAGTGACAGTGCACTATGGGACGTTTCACTTATACCATCGTGATCGTGACATCTTTTCAATCAACGTGGTGTATTTACTTCTCACTGTCGATAACCGTATGAGCTTATAAATCAAACCGAATCAAAACAAATAAAAAACGTTTTTTTTTCTATTTTGAAAACGAAGAAGAAAAGTAATAGGAGGGAAAAGTTGGTATTATTAAACTTAATTCAAAATTGACACTTTTGGTCCTTGGATTTGAAGACAAATTCACATTCATCCTTTGTGTCTTTATTAACACTCATTGTTAAAAGTGTTTTTCACCGTTGGTCCTTACAAGTTATAAATCAATCGTTAGTCCTCCAAAGTGAATCGTTGGAACATCGTTCGCCCCTATTTGAGTTTTAATCAACCGTTAATCATTTTAAGCTCAAAGTTTGTGCATCGGTTATCGTTTTAGCTCATCAATCGTTAACAAAAGCTCACGTACTTCAATTTCAACAACGATTTCAACCACAATTAATTATTGTTTCACGGTTTCTTCTTGATTTTGTAAAATCCCGCGCAAGATACGATTCTTTTCTCGGTTTTAATCAAAGATTTGTAAAATCCCGTGAACGTTAATTGATTTTAGTCTACAACAACAATCACTTTACCTACTTAAGATCTGATATTCATTCACAACATCAAAATATCAAATACCAATACCAATTTGCAAACTCAAACATCAAGTGTTCTTCACAATGACACAGTTTCTTCGTGTTCAACTTCTAAAGTTCAAGAGAAGACTTCTTCAAAAGTTCAAGAGAAGACTTAACTTTCAAAAGAACGATGCATGAAAGTCTTAGAGCAATTCAGTCACAATTCAAGTTTCTCATAGATACTTTACAAGATTTTGGTACAATGCCTATCTTCAAGAGAACATTCTCTCAAGACTTAGATTTACTAGAACAGCATCTTACCAAAGAAATAATTTCCCAGACTGATTGCAAGACTATTTTGATAAAACTCAAAACAACGTTTGAAAATGCTTTCAATTCAGAATTCAAAGAGCGTATGCAAAAATATACAAGATTTGATGCTTAATCCTTCAAAGATGCAATGATCTGTAACATGAATTCCATTAGGAAATACATGCTTGAGATAATTTCTTCATCAACAACGAACTCCAGGCAATTGTTGAAACAAAAGAAGTGTTTATGCAGACACAAAAAGATCAATTAACTCCAATTCCAACAATGAATGATTGATTCATTTAAAGGTTGAATTTAGTTGTCATACAAAACACTTGTACATGAGAAAGAAGAACAGTAATTTAGATACTGATCCAGCAAATCAGTAAAGGAATGCAGCTTGAATTCTGAAACAAAAGATGTGCATGCAATCAAATACAAGATGTCAAAAACAAAAGAAAGATGCATGTCATATTTTCGATCTCTTCATTCACACCTTCAATTCTTCTAAAAGGAATTAAAACCAGGCCTCGATCGAACATGGATTCAACGGGCCATTCATGTCACCATTGGTCAAGAGAATGAGACTTACACAAATACGGGAAAGGTTTCTCAACGTAGATCAACTACAAAAGCCAACTTGACAAAGAAAAATTCAAAAAGAATGGATCCATGCAGCCTGTTTGGGTGAACAACAAAACAGTTTCAGCAATTCATCATTTGAAGATTACTTTGGATTATGACAGTCACATGTCAAACAAATACATTTTTTGATAATACACTGGAATCGAGTTTAAACACTTCAAATATACACTACACCAACACAAGGGTAGTTGCTGGTAAGAAATTCGTTGCTGAAAGAACACTTCATTAAAGACAGTATGATAGAAGGGTGAATAAAAGACAGATGCAGACGTAAGAGAGTAAGATTGACACGGGTAAAGTGGTGAATGATGATTTGGTTGTCACAGAAAGCAGTGGAACAGATCAGAAGTGCAAGATGACAATAGCAGGGGGTCTGGGAATGATACAGATGCTGATGATGCAGATATCAGACCCGTATATGACGAAGAGCCAATGGCTGAGGTACAATTAACTGCTGAATGTAATATCTTTGCTATAGGACAGCAGCATATTGAGCAACTTGAAATCATTAATGAAGGTAGGGTTGACCAGTATCATGAACAATGTCAAGTTAAAAGTCATATGCTTGATTCATCACCTGATAACCAGACAACTGACTATTCAAAACAATCACTCGCGTCTGAAAATATTTTACTTAAAAAGACCGTTTTCTCAATTCAAAAGATTTTTCAGAATGAAACGAACCATTAGCCATTCCGTTAGATGGACTTCATATTAATGACAAGCTTCATTTTGTCAAGGAACCAGTAGTAATCATGGATCGTGACATTAAACGATTGAAACAAAGCCGTATCCCAATTGTCAAGGTTCGATGGAACTCTAGGCGAGGCCCTGAGTTTACATGGGAACGCGAGGATCAATTTCGAAAGAAATATCCACATCTCTTCACAAAGACCGCACCGTTGTCAAGTGCCGCGTCTTAAGCCTTGAGGACAAGGCTCATTTAACGGGGGAAGACTATAACACCCCGTGTTTTAGGGTCATTTACGACGTCAATAAATTCACTATTTATTTTTAGTATTGTACGCGTTTGCTTTTAAATCGTAATCGTTAAGTTAAATCGCGTAAGCTAAAAATTATCATTCAATGTAAACGGGCATCAAACAATTAAATGTTTACATCAAGCAAGTGTTAAGTAATTATTTTGAGGATAATTATTAACTTTGTACATTTTATTTTTATTGGTTACGTAAAGTGTTTACGTTTCGCGATAAAATACGTTTAGGCATTCCCGGAACCACCAAAACTTTTCTACGCTTCAACAAATACCCACAATTATACCCAATACCCAAAGTTTACAAAATATCATCACATTTTAGCCTATATGGCCGGATATACAAGGTTGGATACCAAGAAAATATCTTGCAAAACACTTTCCTAGAAATCATGGGATGATGTCCATTTTAGGGAACCAAGGACCCTTATCTTCCAAGTCTTGACCAAGACTTCCTTAAAACCCTCACCGTGTCTTTTATGAATCTAGTCTTGATCTCATCTAGGTCCAAGAAGTATATAAGGAAAGTAACTAGCAAGATAACACATACACTCTCATTTCTTAGGTGAAAAACCAACAAAACCTCTCTTTTTGCTCTCTCTATGCCACGGCTCAATAACACCACCATAAACCATCCATAAAACTTTTAATTACCACATTTCCAAGTGTTCTTACATCATATCTAAGATAACCCAAGAAGGTTTGAAGGTTTGGTTTAAGGTTTACAAGTGTTAAACAAGAAAGGTTCAAGATTAGGGTTTACTTGAAATCAGGGTTTTCAAGTGTTAAAAGCTTGGGTTTGTCATTTAAACAAGGGTTTAGATCATATTGTTCATCATCATACTTCATATTAAGGTTACCTAAAAACCTTAATCTCTTTACATTCATGATTTTATGTGTATATAATGGCTATGTAGTTAATCACCATCTAGGAACTAATTTACATGTAAAAATGGATTTTTACACTTGTTTATGGTTTGGTAAACTTTTACATATGATATATGGATCTTAATATCATGTTATAATGTATGTATAAGTATTGTACATGAGTGGTTTATATATAAAAAGTATATATAAACAAGTTACTTAAAAAGTATACATATATAAAGTTATGGACAAATAGGTATGTAAACTCATGGATCTTGTGATTCTTGGACAAAATTTGGACAAATGAAGGACTAAGGACCCTAATCATGTAAGATACATGGTACATATGGTTGTAATGGACTTGTAACAAAGTGGTAAAACTAAAAAGTTATAAAAACAACTTTTTAATACATTTTGAGAAAATATCAAAAAGGGGCCGTTTGAATTCGAATTTTAACACATACATTTTATATTTTTATAAAATACTACATGTCACAAGAATCGTGGGCATGTAGAGAACTCGAAAAACCAATTTATAACGAAGGAGATACGCTAATTTTAAGTATA
>BQNB010150693.1:2718-13194 GCA_026074375.1 Tanacetum coccineum
TACAAGAATGTTCCACATGAAGCTATCAAGTTGATGCTTTTCCCATTTTCTCTTGAGGGGGCAGCCCGGATTTGGCTTGAAAAAGAACCCCCTCGTTCTATCCATACATGGGAAGATCTCGTTTCCAAGTTTGTGAATTATTTCTTTCCTCTTTCGAAGACTACGAATCTCAAGAATGATATTACAAATTTTCAGCAGAGGTTTGATGAAACGTTTAGTGAGGCATGGGACCGTTTTAAAGATCTCCTTCGTAAATGCCCACACAACGGTTTTTCAGAATTGCATCAAATCGACACATTTTACAATGCGTTGATACAATCCGATCAAGATTCTCTAAATGCAGCCGCTGGTGGTAATCTTTTAAACCGTACTCCTCGAGATGCTTTGACTATTATTGAGAGTAAGTCAAAAGTTCGTTCTTCATGAAACAAACCGGCTGTTTTAAAGATGAGTGCTACTACTACTTCTTCTACTCCCGCTTATTTACTGGAGATTACCGCTCTTACTGATGCCGTTAAGGCTATTCTTCTTCAAAACAAGACCCCTTCACCAGCTCTCGTTAAAGCCATAGAAAAGACTTGTATGACTTGTGGTGGACCACATCCCTACTATAAGTGTCTTGCCACTGGTGGCAATACTTTTGATGCTTGTGTAGTCATAGGGACCTACAATCAAGGAGGTAACAGATACCGTCCTCAAGGAGACCCGAATTATCATGCTAGCAACCAAATGGGACCACCCGGTTTTCCTCCTCCGAATGTACAGAACAGTCAAAACTACAATCAGAATTGGTATAATCAAAATCAAGAAAATTATCAAGCTCCGAACAATCAAGGATTCAATCAACAAAGAGGGCAAAACGTCAATCAAGGAAATAAAAATTATCAAGCTCCGCTTAATCAAACTCAAGTTGGACCTTTAAATGAGTTATCGAACTACATAAAAAGTAATGATGAGTTATCGAACTACATAAAAAGTAATGAAGCTACTTTGAGAGCTATGCAAACTCAAATGAGTAATATGAAGTCGGAATTGAGGAATGAATTCAAATCTTCTTTTACAAATCAATTTTCCTCTATTGAGACAAAAACCAATAAGCTACAAAATCAAAACTATCAGATAATGAATATGTTAACTAAGCTTACGATACAGAGGCAAAGTCCCTCGGGCTCGGGATCACTTCCTAGTGATACCGTAGCTAAAAGGACAAGGTGCAAACTACAAGCTCAGCAAGTACCGCACACATCCAACGCGGATGCTCTTCTTCACATGCCTAATTTCGCTTCTACGTTAAAGAGTCTCCTTAGTAATAAGGAGAAATTATTCGAATTGGCAAATACTCCATTAATGAGAATTGTTCGGCGGTGCTCCTTAAGAAGTTGCCCGAAAAACTTGGAGACCCCGGTAAGTTTCTTATTCCTTGTGATTTTCCGGAACTAGATGAGTGCTTAGCCTTAGCCGATCTTGGCACTAGCATCAACTTAATGCCTCTTTTCGTATGGAAGAAGCTTTCGCTCCCGGAACTTACTCCTACTCGCATGACTCTCGAACTCGCAAAATGATCGGTTGCTTATCCGGTTGGTGTTGCCGAAGACGTTTTTATAAAAGTAGGAAAGTTTCATTTTCCAGCCGACTTTGTTGTAGTTGATTACGATGTCGATCCTCGGGTTCCCCTCATTCTCTGGAGGCCTTTCTTGAGGATGGCACGTGCATTAATCGATGTACACGGAGAAGAACTTATTCTCAGAGACGGAGATGAACAATTGATCTTTCATGTTTATAATACTTCGAAACATCCTCATGAGTCAATTAACATGATTAATTTTATTGACATCACATGCGAGGATCGTTTCTCCTAAGTGTTAAAATTTAAGAAATCAAATCATACCTCGAGTGGCAGTACCACTTCTCATTATGAGCTTTCTCTTCCTGATTATGAAGTATTTTGCTTTGAAGAGAAGAGTAGTGGCAGTACCACTACTCATTTTGATTATTCTCTTCCTGAATATGATTCGTTTATCTTTGATCTTTCGATTGATCCATTTCCTCCTGCCAATAGGAGTACTTTTTATCATGAGGAGTTCGCCGATGAACTCGCTCTTCTTGACCCATTTCCAGCAGGAAATGAGGATGATAATTTTAATCATGTAGCTAATCTTAGAGAAATTGAATATTTGTTGAACCGAGATCCATCGACTGAGTCTTCACCTAATTCTGATATTAAGATTATTGATCCCATTCTTGAGAGGTTCACCGATGAACCTGTTCTCGTTTACTCACTTGCACCGGGAGAAGACGATGATGGAGGTTATGATCTTTTTGACCTTAAATTTGATAATGATGAATGGAAAATGTTTTTGTATGGTGACTCTTATAAGGACATCGATCGCGAGAACTCTCTCCTTGATCTTGATGATCCGTTTTTGCTTGACACACCACCTCCCTATTCTAAGCTCGTCAGCTTAGAGGAGGTGGAGAATTTTGACCCCTCCCTTTCCTTAAATTAGTCAGAAATGATGACGAGGATGGCGAATATTCCTTCTTTAAAGCAAAATGAAGATGAGTGTTTTGACCCAGGAGGTGGTGAGATCGATGCTGATATTCCTTCGGATTTTTAGGACGATTATTATAACTCGGAAGGAGACATAATCTATCTTGAGAGTTTGCTTAATAATGACACTATCCCTTATCTTCCTCCTGAAGTGTTTTTAGAACATGTCCTAAAAAGCTTAAATGATGAACCTAATATTGATGATTTAAATATTAAGGAAAATGTGAGGTTTACCTTTGAAGATCGCCATTATCTTTCTCTCACATTTGTTATCAAAATCTTTCTTCCTTTTCTTACCTATCTTGTGAATTCTCTTCCTCTTATCTCCTCCGAGAGTGAAGACCTCATTTTTGACCCCGGCATCTCCGCTTATAGTTTCTATTCCTTAGAGCCGATGGCATATGAAAATCCAATGATTATTTTTCCATTCTTCTGTTTTTGCCTCAAGGACAAAGGAATTCGGGGAGAGTCAAGCTAGAGACTCGCACAAAAACAAGCGCTTCTCGGGAGGTAACCCATTTTTCTATCTTCTTTTTCTATTTTCTAATAAGTGTGACGTGAGGAGGCTGGCCTCTTCCTTTCTCGTGTTTCGTGGCTTGTGTTTCATGTTCAGGATTTCCCCGGATTATGAAGACTCTTTTGCTCGCGGTTTTGTCCATCGTTCACTCAAGCTTCAATCCTTTGCATGCTTATATATGGGAATCCGATATCCTAGATCTTAATGACTAACGTTTATCGATTAGCATAATTAATAAACGGCTTTAGATTTACGTAGAGACCCTTTTATATTAGGATTATGCATTGATTTTAGTATGGGGGTGGCAGTCTCACATTGAGGACAATGTTTAGTTCTAGTATGGGGGTATCTTTCGATTTGATCTTACTTGCATTTTCCTTGTCTTTACGTAACCCGTTTTGCCACCAAAAATACCAAAAATATGTGATTTTATGCAAAAATTAAAAAAATTTCATAAAATAAAATAAGTGTTTTGACATGAATTTTTGACTTTTCGATGGTGAGAATAAGAATAAATTTTGACTTGATCGAGCATGTTGCGCTCTAGCTTGCCCCTTAACCTATATAAATTTAAGCTTTTGCTAGTCTTTTATACAAGAAGCTTTAAAACGCGAATTCTAGCTTGAAAAAGCCAAGAGTTTGCAAGTTTCCATAATAGACTTTAAATATGCAAAGCTTGATTTTATTATACTAAGCATTCGCGGATCTTTTTATTAAAGATTTTAAATTTACGAAGAACAAAAAACGATAGAGTTTAATATAAGTTAGATGTTAAGCGTGTAGTAGTTGGTTCTCTTTAGAGCTCATAGAGGTTAATTGTGGCTTTTTGCTCCCACTAGCTTAATAAACGTTATATAATTGTTGAATAAATAAAGTTACTTTGGTTTTTGCGATTCTTAGTTTAAATCCCTTCGTAGAGATTCCTTCTGGTGAAAGTAAGGTACACATCGAGGTTTTGTCAGTGTTGTGGGGAAATAGGCTACCGATTCTTGACGGCTCGCTACCATTGTCTAGGTAGTTAAAAGACCACAGGACTTGAAATTTGGCTAAACAATAACAATAATAATGTAATAAACCAAAGCCGAAATAAGACTTCTGGATCATGGTCAGTTCGCGCCCGATGTGACAGTCGTTTAAAAGGTGGAGGTAATAATAAGAATAATAAATATGGTCGGCTCGCATACCGATGTGACAGTTTTCAAAAAGGTCAATGATCTCTTGGTTGAAATAAGACTCTTGGATCATGGTCGGCTCGCATACCGATGGAAAGCAACAATTGTTTAAGGGACCAGTAATAATAATAATAATAATAATAATAATAATAATAATAATAAAGCCAAATTTCGACTCCGGGGTTATCTAAATAAAGCCTCCGTCTCTGGACTCGTAGTTGAGTTGTTTCGGATAAAATAAAAAGGATAACCCCTAAATCATGCGAAATTAGAACCTTAATGTGGACCTTATTCTCACCATATCGTCTCTTTAGGAAAGGATTTCAAACTAACTATGGCCTAAACCGGGTTTACTTCATATGAATAAAGCCATAATTTATTTGTCACCAATAATAAGAATAAAATTCTTACATGATTTAAGAATAAGGGAGCGAAAAGTAGCTATGCGTACACAATTAACATTTATGAGTAGTGTTAGCATCTTAACTTGTATTTAACAATGATTTCATTTTTAAGCTTGGTTTGAGGTGGGTGAAAAATCGAGGACGATGAATTTATCCTTTTGGACACTATTTAAAAGTGTTTCTTGTTCTGTGATCCTAAAAGTTATGATTAAATAATGAAAGTCATTTCAGTTTATTTAAAAAAAATAAAAAAATAGTAATAATAATAATAATAATAATAATAATAATAATATATGTATTCATATATAAAAAATAAAAAAATAAAAAAATGGTAAAACGGGGCATTTTAAACTAGTGATTTCTTAATCCCCTTATATGAACACTTAGCTACTTTTCAAGGTAATTAGTCTATGGGGTTGAAATTTTTAGTTTTCTATGTGTGTATATGACATTATGTGAGGACACAGCTATAGCTTAGTATAGGGGATTTTTGATATGTGTTTAATCACATATCAATTTTCTTTATTAAAATAAGCTTTAATAACCAAAAATACATGAAAAATACATTGTGTATGTGTGTTTTGTCAAATGTATTGTGCAGGTAACGGATATATCAAAAATGGACAAAAACGAAGCAAAAAGGACAAAACCGAGCATGGGATTGGAAGAGCGTGGGAAAACAAAGCCGAAGGCATATTCATTAATGGGCCAACCCGTACCCGTTTTGTGGGCCGGGTCAGCCCATTAAATGATATTAACCTTAGCCTAAATCCTTAAGCTAAATCAAATAGTCCAAATCCATTTAACACTTTATCCATATCCTAGCCCAAAAGAAATAAAAAGTCCAAGTCCAAAATCCCTTAGTCCAAGTCAAACATGAATAAAAGACGGGTCAAACCTACTGTTCATCTCTCTTCTCCCCCGCTTTTTTACCCTGCAACAAGTTACACAAGGTAACTCTAATTCCCTTCACTCGAACCTCTTCTAGAAGCCAACCTGACACGTCTGACACAACCAAGGCCACACTGGCAATCCTAAAGGTTCTTATTGGATGAGGAGACGTGGAGAGTAATCAAGGGCTCAAAATGGTTTGATTATGATTGAAAGGCTAGGATTGATACTTGGGACGCTTCTAAAGATCTAGAATCATCCTCTCCTCACTATAAATAGAGGGGCATTCACACAGTAGAGGATCATCTAGCTTATTGTAGTTTTAATAGCTTATTGTAGTAGCTTTTAGCTTATTTCCTGCTTTTCTTTAATGTAATTTCCTTTTTAATCTTTGTAATCTCTTTTGGTATTAATAAAAAACAAGTTTCCTTTATATTGTGTTTTAAATTTATGATTTACTTATATGAAAATTTGTTTAATATATGTTTGGAAATGACCTAATAAACTCATTAAGCTTTTTGTTATTCAGTAAGCTAGTCCTAATTCAATTAAGCTCTCCTAAACTTAACTGAATTAGCCTTTAATCTAAAACAGTCACAAAAGTCATAATAAGATATAAGGATGATAAGCCAAATTTGGAAGGGCTTATGGGGTTTTACCAACTTGTTTTCAACAAGCTGGAGCTTGTAGATAAGCTCTAAAGAGCACTTAAGCCCTTGTTTTGAGCAAAGGACAAAGGTACATTTACTTTTTCTCTTTTAAACTTATTTACTTATTCAGTTTATTAATCTGCTTGTTTATGCTCAATCTCTGCTTATTTGTGCTTATTCAATCTTAGTATAGCTTAATAAGTTTAATTTATAGCTTATAATAGTTTAGTTTAAGTTTTTGTAGAATCTGTCCCTATTTTAGTTAAATTTGCTTATTAGTTTAGCTTTTTAGAAAGTGCTTATTTGTCCAAAATCTTTGCTTATTTTTCATTAATATGCTTAGTCCATCATATGTGTTCATTATTTGAAGCTTAGTTAGATCTGTTTTAGCCTAAAAATGCATTTTCTAGATTTAAAGGGGTGTTTAGGATAAGTAAGTTTAGCATCAGCCCACAGTTTTTATTTATTATTATTACCTTCACCCTTTAAACGACTGTCACATCGGTATGCGAGCTGACCATGATCCATGAGTCTTATTTCGGCTTCAGTTTATTACATTAATATTATTATTATAGCCAAATTTCAAGTCCTGTGGTCTTTTAACTACCTAGACAACGGTAGCGAGCCGTCAAGAATCGGTAGCCTATTTCCCCACAACACTGACAAAACCTCAATGTGTACCTTACTTTTACCAGAAGGAATCTCTACGAAGTAACTTAAACTAAGAATCGCAAAAAAAACCCAAAGTAAAAAAAAATCTTTATTTATTTAACAATTATATAACGTTTATAAGGCTGATAGGAAGGGGAAAAAAGCCACATTAACCTCTTTGAAGCTCTAAAGAGTTCCAAATACTCCACGTTTAGCATCTAACTTATAAAATTCTTTAATTTCTCGTTCTTCGCAAACATTAGATCTTATTAAAAAGATCCTCAGCGAAGGCTTACTCTAATAAAACAAGCTTTCACATATTAGTTCTATCATGGGAAACATAAAAATTGCAAACTCTTGGCCCTTTTCAAGCTAGATATTCTCGTTTTAAAGTTCTTGTATAAAAGACTAGAAAAAGCTTATATTTATATAATTAAGGGGCAAGCTAGACGCAAAATGCTCGATTAAGTCAAAAATTTATTCTCAAAAAGAACACATCTAGTCGTCAAAACAGTTATTCTATTTTGAATTTTTTTAATTTTGGCAATTAAATCATTTATTTTTTGTGGCAAAAGGGCTTTCGTTGAAGACAAGGCAAATGCAAGTACGATCAAATCGAAAGATCCCCCCTACTAGAACTACACACTTGTCCTCATGTGAGACTTGTCGCCTCATTCTAATTTCAAGGCATTAATCCAAATATTAAGGGGTCTCTAGTAAATCTAAAGCTGTTATTAATTATGCTAATAGATAAACGTGAATCAATAAGATCTAGGATATCGGATTCCCATAAATAAGCATGCGAAGGATAGAAGATCGAGTGAACGAGGGACAAAACCACGAGCACGAGAGTCTTCAAAATCTAAGGCAATCCTGGACAATAAACTACAAACACGAAACACGAGAATGGAAAGAAGCGAGTATCCTACATCACACTTATTATAAATATTTTACTTACTACTTAGGGATAAGCATGGGTTGCATCCACGAGTCTTATTCTTCTAACGCGATTGTTTTTGTTCAACCGGAGTCACAAGCCTGAACTCGACCCGAAATTTAGTGGTCCATGAGGGAAGTTTGGAGATCCAGAACAACCATCGGTGGTATGTCCCCTCCAAAATAGTGTTTAATTCTATGATCGTTCACCTTGAAGTTTGGTTCGTCGATTTGAGATAACTCGACGGTACCATAAGGGAAAACTTGAGCAACGGTGAATGGTCTGATCCAACGGGTTTTGAGCTTGCCCGAGAAAATCTTTAATCAAGAATTGAAAAGAAGAACTCGATCACCAACATTGAAGACGCGGTTCTTAATCTTGGAGTCATGAATCTTCTTCGTTTTCTCTTTGTAGATTAAAGAGTTCTTGTAAGCTTGATCCTGGAGTTCATTTAATTCATTCATTTGAACTTTCCGGTGATCACCTGCGGTCTTAAGGTTAAAATTACAATGCTGTTAGCCTAATGGCCTTTGTTTTCGAGTTTGATAGGAAGATGGCAAGCCTTTTCGTACACAAGCTTATAAGGAGTGCACCCAATGGGTGTCTTGAAAGCGGTACGGAAGGCCCATAAAGCATCATCTAACTTATCGGACCATGAAGCATGATTTTCACCTATGGTCCTTTCTAAAATACGTTTCAAACCACGATTTGAAACCTCTACTTGTCCACTCATTTGGTGGATGTGATACACTGGTTAGAAAGAAGTTGGGGAACTCATACTTATGATGACCTTCGTGGAATTGGTATTAAAAATAAGTACCGCGATCACTAATTATAGCACGAGGAGTTCCAAATCGGGCAAAAAGAGATTTCAAGAATTTAACGACGAATCGGGCATCATTAGTAGGGAACGCTTTCGCTTCAACCCATTTAGACAAGTTGTCAACGGCCACGAGAATGTACTTGTTCCCTCGATAAGACAGGAATGGTCCCATAAAGTCGATGCCCCATACGTCAAAGATCTCGCATACTTGAATTGCATTCTTGAGGCATTTGGTCTTTTTGTGAGATTTCCTTGACTTGACATGAGTCACATGACACTGTTCCATGTCATGGGGCCTCGCAGGTTTAAATTGTTCGGCCAATAGAATCCAGAATCGAATGATCTTCTTAGCGGTTGCTAGTTCGCACCCATGATGTCCCCCGATGGGTCCATTATGGCAAGCCGTAAGGATATCAACGACTTCTTGTCCGTGAACACATCGTCTAATCACTTGATCCGCACAAATCTTAAATAAATAGGGGTCGTCCCAAAAATAGTGCTTTACGTCTTTAAAGAATTTCTTCTTTTGTTGGGACGACATCCCTTTTACTACAAAATTTCCTGCATGGTAATTTGCAATGTCGGAAAACCATGGGGTATTAGAATCACCATGAAAAGATATTATTCCAAGGGTCTCGAGAGGAAATATTTCTGTTATTTCTTTTTTCTCGAGATCACCTTGATGAGGATTCTCTAATCTAGATAAATGGTCGGCCGCGAGATTCTCCGCTCTTTTTTTATCACGAATAATGACATCAAATTCTTGGAGTAGAAGAATCCACCAGAGCAATCTCAACTTAGCATCTTGCTTAGCTAGAAGATACTTAAAAGCCGAGTGGTCCGTATATACTATGGTCTTTGATAAGACTAAGGCCGAAATTTCTCGAAAGCATACACCACGGCTAATAACTCTTTTTCCGTTGTAGTGTAATGTGCTTGAGCATCCGTCATGTTCTTACTTGCATAGTGTATAGGCTGAAAATGTTTGGTCTTTCGTTGCCCCAAGACTGCACCTACCGCATAATCACTAGCTTCGCACATAATTTCTAATGGTAGGTCCCAATCGGGGCAACTAAAATCGTGGCTTCGGTTAACTTTTTCTTAAGTATATTAAACGCTTCAATACATTCTTTTGAGAAAACAAACGGGGTTTCTTTTTCGAGAAGATGGGTCATCGGCCGGGCGATTTTAGAAAAATCTTGAATAAATCGACGATAGAACCCGACATGACCTAAAAAACTTCGATTACCTTTAACGGAAGTCGGATGAGGGAGTTTAGCTATACCATCAACTTTAGCTCGGTCGACCTCAATCCCGGACTTTGAAATCTTATGGCCGAGGACAATGCCCTCTTTAACCATGAAACGACACTTCTCCCAATTTAGAACTAAGTTGGTATCTTCGCACCGTTTTAGCATTTTGTCTAAATGAGAGAGACATAAAGAGAAAGAATCATCGAAGACCGAGAAATCGTCCATGAAGACTTCCATTGTTTCCTCAATCATGTCGTGGAAAATTGTCATCATGCACCTTTGGAACGTGCCCGGAGCATTACATAAACCGAAAGGCATACGTCGGTAGGCAAACGTCCCATAAGGGCAAGTGAAGGTGGTCTTCTCTTGGTCTTGCGGGTCAATAGGAATTTAAAAATATCTGGAAAATTCATCTAGAAAACAATAGTATTCGTTCCCTGCTAAACGTTCTAGCATTTGGTCCATAAAAGGCAACGGGAAATAGTCTTTATGAGTGGCATCATTAAGCTTTTGGTAATCAATACAAACTCGCCATCCCGTAACTAACCTAGTGGGTATTAACTTATTATCTTCATTTTCATCTACGGTCATGCCACCCTTCTTAGGCACACAATGAACGGGGCTCAC
>BQNB010150695.1:0-16000 GCA_026074375.1 Tanacetum coccineum
TTTACGGTTTAAGAGCAAACGCGTAAAACCCTAAAAATAAATTGTGAATTACATAATGTCATAAAATGACCTAAAACATGAGGTGTTATAATTTGATTGGAATTGTGTACTTTTTATTTTGTATGCTATTACTAAAGTTCTACCCGAAACATCAATACACTCCATTGAAATGAATACTAGTTCCAAACATGTAGATTTAGTTATATTGATTTCATTCTCATCATTATACTTTTCGAGTTATTTGTTGCTTATATGGTATTGTGGGACGTGACACCTATTTAACCACTTTCGTGTTACTTGTTACATAGATTCTTCACAATTGAATAATGTAACAACCCGAGTTTCACGATGCGTATGACGATCGCGAGTTCGAAGTCATTATAATTATTTTACGAGTTTCGTAAACAAACGTCGACATTTAAAATTTTATTTGTCATAAATAAGTATGTTTGTATTTTATTACGAACGGAAATTTAAAATATTTATTTTTGACGTTTCGTGCGTCAACGTCTGACCGCGCGTTCGTTAATCGTTTGGAGCATCGTAAAAATTTACGACGCGTCTTGTTATTATTTTATGATCATAAAAATATTGTTTTATGAACTTTGTCGTTCTTGTTACTCGACCTTGACCAAAGCTCGCGTTTTAATTAAATGAGTACAAGTTACTTTTAATTAATACATTGTACAAAGTTTTAATAAGTAAATAAAAAAAATTACAAAGTTGCATGCCCAAGGACCTTAGGCCGACGCCTAGTACTTCCCACACACTCATTTCATTATTTTTCCAAGAACCATGATTGCCTAGCTTGCTTCTCCTCTTAGATAAAAAGGTTTAGACACTTTCATATACAAGCATAGTGTTAAAAGTCTCTCTTCCTTATTCTCTTTGAGATTCGGTCGGACATAAACCAACACACACAAATTCCATTTTTGTATTTTGATCTCAAGAATACACTCAAACATCAAAATACATTGTTTGGAGCATTCTTTCATATTCATTTTGATTGTTTTATGATATATATTGATTTCGATGCATGCATGTGATGAAATTGTTTAGATCTTGCGTTGATTAGTTAATCAATGTTATAAAATGATTAAGTGGGTTAAGTATAAATTATAAGTCATATTAGATGTATTTTAGATGAGCTTTTTGGTCAAAAATGAGTTTTGGCATGTTTTGCAAAAGGTACGTTTTGGGCAGAAAGTTTGGCGCGGTAAACGAGGATCGAGATTTCATAAAATATGATTTTAGACTTTAAAATATGATAAATCTATCCGAGACGATCGTTTTTATATAAGGTAGAGCTTCTAACTCCTAATAACGAAAAAGTTAGAGCGAAAACGGGATATATATTTTCGTTATAAAAATTCAGCACGTGTTAAAAGTAGTAGTTGCTGTCAGGAATTTAAAAGCTCATTTCGAGCACTTTCGAATCCGTTTCGGCCTTCCGGCGAAACACGAAAGTTGCTCAAAATGATGTTTTACTATTTTGCGAGGCTCGCCGATCTTAAAATCAAGTAATAACGGGTCAAAACCCATGGTCAAAGTCTGTGTTTTTATTTAAAATAGTCAAAGTTCCTGCAGAAACTTACAGGGGCATTTTGGTCATTTTTTGTCGAGTTTTGGGTCTCAGCTAAATCTAAAAAGTTGTCCGGAATATTGTTTTACATAAAATCTATTCTTTGTCCGAATCGTAAAAATGCGATTTAGAGGGTCGTTTTGGGCGGGTTAGATTTGAATATTTACATGTATATAAAAGTCAAAGTCAAACTTTAACCTTTAAAAGTCAACTGATTAATACTAAATTTAACCTTAAAAGTCAACTGCTTTAATATAAAACTCGTCGGCGTTGAAGATAATTAAACGTTACTTAACATTAAAATTAATAATAACTTGTATATAAGTCAAGTGATGTACAAAAACGAAGATGAATCCAAGAATGGAAACTTTTGCAATTAACAGAATATAATTTCTATTCATGTAATTAATAATTACTTAGAATGTCGAGGGTTCGACAAGATAAATAAATATTATCATAAATATACTTTGATAACGATACATGTAGCTAAATAGTGCAACTTAGGGCCAAATGAGTCATCAGAGCTTGAGAGCCTAAAAGCTGTAGCCATGGTAAGGCGTGCGCGGAGGGCCAGACGAGAGAAGATGGGTTGAGCGCACTTACTTAAGCTATTGACATCGAGGAGATCTCTCTTATAGACACTGACTAGATTAATTGATGATTCGAAAATAGAAAGTTTTCAATAATGTGTTGTAACATGGAAGTAAAAGATTGATCGTAACCTAATATTGTGAGGTTTTAGGATCTAAGGCGCAAGAGGGTTTTTCATCACATGTATGAATGTATATACATTATCTATATATACGATTTTGTTGATATGATGTACGCATCGTCGATCGTACTTTTCAATATAGTAATCGAGCGACTCTAATTATAGGTCGTGATCGTGTTTGTGGATTTTCGTGCTAGACTTCATTGTTTGATCAACGAATTTTGATCAAGGTGAGTTCATAGCCTCGCTTTTAAAGTTTTCAATGTTTTTAACTCCGCGAGGGGGATACATTGCTTGTTTTTTAAAAGTGAACGCAAACTGTTTTTGATACTTGAATATGATTTCTTCACTACTGAGTATATGCCTTTTTGCTGTGTGACCGTTAGTTACCATGTGTTGGTGAACGCTAATGCATTAAATAGATCTATTGGTTTTGACAACCTTGTCCGGGGTATGAATCCGACGGTGAGCACCCTGTAACGGACATTATGTGGTTAGTATTAGGGGAAGTGGCATACTTCCCGGTCATGATTTCTGTTGATCCCACGCCTTGATCGATTCTTTACGTAGTAAAGTGTTTGTCACCTTGGAAGAATCCAAAATAACAAAGATTGAGACTTTGTATGTATACCAAAGTGTATGCGGAATCTACACTTTGATACTCTAGAGATGTTTATCAATAGAACAGTAATAAACAAACAATCAATGAACAATGAAGTAATAACAAACTGCTTCAATATTATTAGAATAATAATACGAGTACTCTTGTAGTACTGGGGTTACAACCTTGAAGCTATCACAATCTATTTCTAAAAGTATTCGTCTAAGTGTGTGTATATCTAAACCTAGGATCTCCTTTTATAGAACACAAGGAGTCCTTTACAAAGATAACTACCTATCTTTTAGGATCAGTTACCAGCATCCCATAATAATCTCCATGCATACTTATCTCCAAGTCAGCAGCTTTGACCATCAGCAGTATTAACTCTTTCTCCTAGCAGTATTAACTAACACCAGCAGTACTAAGTTTGTACTGGCAGTACTAACTTCATTAGTACTGTTAGTTGTACCTTGGCAGTATTAAGTCTTGTGAAGATTTATTCCTAACAAAGGTTATTAATCTGCTCAAAGCTATTTGTTGCCGCTTCTTCTCAGGTTTTAGAGACTCGCAACGTGGTATAAGTTGGGTTAAATGGAAGAGCATTCTTCTTTGAACCAATAAAGGGGGTCTAGGTGTTGGTAGTATCCTCGCTAAAAATCTTAGTCTCTTTAGTAAATGGAGGTGATGCTACCTCACTGAACCTAATGCCCTATGGCGTGTTGTGATTAAATATTTCTATGGAAATAATGGTGGTCTTGGCTCGAACCCAACTTCATCACGTAGTAGTGGAGTTTGGTGTGACATCCTTTAAGCCACAAAGAATGTTAGGGAGATAGTCCCATCTTTCAAGAGCTCGTTCGTGCTTTCGAATGTGCGATATGATGTATATTTCTGGGACGACTCCTAGTGAGGTATTTGCTCTTGTCTCGGGGATCTTTTTCCTAGGCTTTACGCTCTTGTAGTGGATCAAAGCTGTAAGGTTAGTGATCGTTGGAAATTGTTGAGTGATGTTTGGGGGGTAACTAGTCTTGGCTTTTACCACCCTGTGGTAGGGTTGTCGATGATCTGTCTTCTCTTATTTTGTTGATCGGCAATCTCGCTCTTTCAAATGATGGTATGGATAAATGGGTTTGGAATATGAATGCTTCCGGAAATTTCAAGGTTAAGGACCTTGTTATATATATTCAGAATAATATTCTTGCGGAAAGTGATATTGGTGATCCTCATATTTGGAATTCTTGGATCCCCGTACAATGAATATATGTACGCGGAGGAGGGCTTCGTTAAACAGACTGACCAATCAAGTCAATTTGCCCACTAGGGGAGTCGACGTATCATGTTGTTTATGCCTCTTTTGTGAGAGGGATGAAGAAGATATTGATCATTCCTTGGTTAGATGCCCCCTAGTGCTCCTGGGTTGGAGGAAAATTTTAGAGTTGGTGAAATTTACCTCAACCTCTAGTCTTACCTTCTTTCTCTATAAGTCATATTGTTTTAGGTAAGTTTTGCGATCTTGGATGTTCTAAAAGCAATAAGATTATTAGGGGAGTTTTTCATTGCACTCTTTGGGCTATTTAAAAATAGCGTAATAAATTGGTTAATGCTTCGGAAGATTCAGCTGCAAGCATAAAGGATGAGGATATTTTCCCGTGTATTCAAAGAATTACCAAGACTTGGATATCAGTTCGCTCTTTTACGATGCATGCGGATTGGAGTTGATGGATTGCTAGGCCTCGCGATCTTTTTTCCTAATGAGTTTTTTATCTGTTGTATCTTTTCTCTTCTTTTTCTCTTATTGTATCCTTTGTTTTCTTAGGCTCCTGTTTGGAGCTTTTGTTAATAAAAAAATCTCAGCCTTTCAAAAAAAAATGTTTCGATGTGTAAATGGTGAAAAGACCAAAATGCCCTCGTACTTAAAGAGCCATTTAAAAATCGTTTGATTTTATGGAGCAACAAAATGCAAAATTTAAATGCTGGGGAGATCCGCAATAATTTCGTTATAGTGAGGACTAAAGATGAAACATGGCTAAACAACAGGAACTGACGGTGTAATTTACTTTATATTATATTATATGGTTAACATGTTCAAGGAGAAAATATCAATACAAAGTGAAGGTAGGAGAATTTTATTTTGAAATGGAACATCTCATGTCACGTGTTAGTGTGTTGCCAATTAAAGATGTGGAATGGAATGGAACATCTCATATCACGTGTAATGTGATACTCGGTATTTGTTTGCTTATCAACATGATAGGCTATGGGCATTGTGTACTCATGTGTTGTGACTTACCCCAACCAATGTGGATCCATATTTTCAGATTGGGAATGAAACTCAGGAATCTGATACAAGATGGTTTGTTTAGAAAATTTCTTCTCCTATTAGTTCCAAACTTGCATTTTCATGTAGTGACTTGCTTGAGCATGTGTATACATGGGCGATGTACTTGAGGACAAGCCTCAACATGGCTCGCACAAAAGCATAAAAATATTTTTATGCCAAACAAATCACAGTTAAGACAAACTTGGGTTGCTAACTAAAGCGCTTCGGTTTGGGATCAATTAGCCGATAAATCTTTGCTTTTGGTGTGCATCAAATAAAAATAAAAAAAACTGCCAAAAACTATTAAAAAAGAAGAGGGAAACCAAAAACCAAACCCATTTAAACATGTTTTGTTCCGGTTTAAAAGGTTTGGTTACAAAACAGACCGTGCAGTAGTTTACCAAATAGATAGATCATATGTCTGAACTTGAAATATATAAGCCGGATACGAAATCATTTCATGCTTGCACGGTAAAACGTCCTGGTTCAAATCAGACCACAGCGAACCAAGAACCAAAGCAGAAACTAGTTTATGTTTTAGTTTCTGAACTGAACCAGACTCGGCCAGTACCAATGTGGTTTAGTTCAGTCCCGCTAGGAGTAAATTTTGCACACACTAAGTTCAGACATATGGCCTTACACATTCAACCAACACATCTTATATATGACACAAACTCTGTATATAGGTTCCATGAGATCAGGTAATTACAACATACTATCATCAGCCAACTATAAAGCAGACTCTGAAACTAAAAACACATTTCAGTTTGCTGCAGAAATTTCAGACTCCAAGTTCTAAACTCTTAATAGTACCTACCTATGTAGGATAGATCATATGCTTTACTTAACTGTTAGAAGTAGTTTAGGTCACATAAACAGACCGATTTACACAATCACCTTTAGAAATTTTAAGGTAGCATGTAGTAAACGGGGACTGTTGTGGTTAGCTAGCAGCGACAGCATCAGCCCTGGGACTAGCACCTAGGAGTTGACGCAGGGGTGCACCAGAACCAGAACTGGCTTCTCCATCGTTTCTAACAACAGAGCCAGAACTCAAACTTTTTTCGACTTTAGAGAGGAGGTTAGCAGTGGGTCGCGGGTCTTCTGTAGCTTGTTCAAGTTGTGCGTTCTTGAGTTTTTCCTGTAATTAAAGAATCACGTTTGAAACCATGAGTGCAATGCATGATCGTGTATAAGAATGGCTACCATACCCTCAGTAACAACAAATCAAAGAAATCGATGAGGTATACCAGTAGTTTGGCATTTTGATGCTTCAGATTCGCTGCATTGATGGTCAATTGGTTAACTTCAGACTTGAGTTTCAAATTTTCAACAGTGAGGGCTTCAACTTTGGTACCAAGTTCTTCGGCTTCAGCCTGGATATTGGGATATTTAAAACAAAAAATTTGGAATTAGTGGTCATTTGGAAATAGTAAGAATATACACCCCTATTTTAGTAATTGTGAACAACTGAATGATTCTGTGATTTAGATTTGATTTCCTTAAGAATGTCACATTTACCAGCACTGTCCAAGAAAATTGATCAATTGGTTAATGCAACATGGTGCTACATTGTTGTGGGAAATAAAAATTTTAAATATAAAAACAAACTGATTTATTGTTTCAATTGAATAGGGAGAGGGAAAAATTGCCAATAAATGTGACATAAAACACTAAGAATGCCATTGTGGTGTAGGAACTACTTTTCTCGCACGTCAAAAGGTTACATATGTGTAACTTGTACTAAATTAGGGACGATGAAATCCAATAATCCTTAAATTCGTCAAGAAATAAAGTTCACCCATTTATTTGTAAAAATGGACCAGTCTTTTGGTGGTCAAAAAATTGAACTTATGTCAGCTTTTGATGAGCGACAAAGTATGTTCTTGGCAGAATTCTCTTACAGAAAACCAGAATCGTCAAAAAGACCAAGATCGTAATATAAAAAAGAGTTCATTCTACCTGTTTCCTCAATCTTGACCTCCTGGCAGATTCTCGGTTAGATTGCTTTCTTCTCTCCCTCTTCAGTTCTCGCTCATTCTGGACATAAATAATATGATCCAATTTCAGCACAAGAATCGAATAGAAATGTTTTATAAAGCCTATAGGCATGACATTTAAAAGAAACATACACTATGGACCTGAAGCACGACAGTATTGGGCACCATGGTAACAATAGCTGAAGTCATGTTAGGGGAGTTCTTAAAATCGAGATCGGAGCCTGAGTCAGAAGACATAATCCCTCCTACTGTTTTACCCAAAATCGTTCCCGGGGTAACACCGGCACCTTTAGCTTTCTTGTGGCCTCCATTTGCCTCACTTTGTTCAATCTTGACAGCTTCAGCTGGAGGTGAAAAGCTTAAAATCATTCTTTTGTTCTTGTTTGTTACATCTAAACCCATGAAATATGGTTCTTTTGTCCTGTTTTAGTCATTTAGTATCCTGTATTCTTGATATTTATTAATGAAAGCTAAAACAAATTTAAAAAATATATGTATACATGAACTTAACATTTTCATACCAAATTCATTATTTTTGGAAACCAAGTTGCAAGGCTTTTTGGCTACAAAATGACTCGAGGGGGACATAAATGACTCAAACGTACAAAAAAGTAAAATAAGGAATGCCAAAATCCAGAAAAACGAAAAAGTATGTAATTTACGTCACAAAAAACTACTTTTTTCACAAAAGTGAAATATGGAACCTACAACTTGAAGATGATCCTCCGCGGCTCCTTTTCCGACCATTCTTAGCTCCCTAAAACAACATTGGAGAAGCTTTAACATTTTATTTCTATAAGATGAGATCTACATGATGCTAGCAGAAATAAAGAGGTTTCAGGTCTTATACCTCAGTTGTATTCCCATCACTTCCTTCGCTAGAACCTTCAGCCTCCCCACTGTTTAACATGATAATATATTCAAAATCTAGTGAACTTCAACTCTTTGAAGATTAAAAAAAAGACTAGAAAATGTCAATACAATTAAGCATACCTCTGAGATACTCCATTGTCATTGCCACCTTCAGCACTGCCTCCATTAGCATTCCCTATTGACATTGCCAATCCATCAAATCCATTCAGCTTCTTAATCAAGCCTCGTTCTGAATTTCCTGATGACTTTGCAGGAGCATCAGTATGCGTAGGAGTAGCCGCCTGCATATACAAAGATGAGTCCGTCTAATAAAATGTTGTTTTAATGATGTTAAGATATAAATGACATGAAGACTTACGACAGTAACTCCAGGATGTGCATAAACACCTCCGTGTGGATACATTGCAGCATAAGGTGGCATCATATGCTGAATCGCAAGCACAAGAGCAGGTCAGTAAAATGATATCTGTGAAGTAAGTTTTGATTTAAAGGGTAACATATAGTCATTGTACAATACCTGCATCGGTGCCCACATATAAGGTGGAGGTGGATGACCAGATGCAACAGGCGAACTGAAGTATTGTGGCATAGCCATTCTGCCACCATAATAAGCCTGCAAAAATGATGTTGGTTGTTCAATCGAATTTCATTGGTTTAAGAGCTCAGTTTTAGATAGTCAACATACAAAAGTTACAATCAATTAACCTGCATAGCCGGATTAGCTGCCCAATCAGGATATACATAACTGGTCTGCTGCTGCTCCTGAGAAGGTAAAAGTAAAAAAATTCCATAAGCAAATAACGAAAATTTCCATACCACATAAGTTGCACAATCTTACAGGAAGGTGGGTGACACAAGAAGTTTTGTCTCACCTCTGTTAAAAATTTCAATTAACATTTTTTTATTTAAGACTTCCAGACATTTGAATTTAATTAGCTCAAAAATGTATGACGCAGCACCAAATGGTACTTGATAGTATTAAATGACGCTAAAGGTAGGTAACAGTATCAAATGGTGAATAACAGTGTGGCATAGTACGAAACCGGCCATGGTTTAACATCTCGTCACAGAAGAAACAACAATAACTGTGTGATATCATAACGTGTTATAACTTGATATGTTATCAGAATAACATAGTCGTGAATCACTACATAGTTGGTAACTTGGTATACATTTTACCAAATCTATATCTATATCTATACTACATTATAAAGCATTTGGGACATTTCTATATTTAGAAAGTCTGAAAATTCAGACTTTTCCTTTTCTTTTTATGGAAATATATCCCTTTCTAACAACAAACACATCCATCTCATTTTATCTAAGAACCTTTTGTAACAACTTTTTTTTATGTGCAATTTTGACCATCCCATCTCATTTTAAGGAAACACGTCTTAAAGTGACATGTGTCATTTCTTAATTAAAAAATCACTTTTATTTTTAAATTGAAAATCTTTTTATCTATTTATTTTTTTTATGATTTAATTTCAACATATTTTCTAAAATTGTGTGCTCTTTAATTCAACATCCATTTTGATATATTTTTATTAATTTTTAGTTATTTTAATTTTAATGCCCCCGAAACCGCTGCTTTGCGCGGGTAACATGCTAGTAACACATAAGTATTCTAGTTAATATATAAAGTTTCAATCGTAGTTGATGAACAACAAGTTGATGATCATACTCAAACATTAAATAGCTTTGTTTATTTCTATATTTGTAAAGTTATACTTTGTGTTTACGTATGTGTCTCCATATATTCCCAGTCATGTACTTATGCAACATAATGGGGGGAAAGAAATTGAAAAGAGATAACGTAAGTGTTTAGATCCATCAAGTCAACTCAACCCATGAACCTTTTTGACGTATTATTATATAGACACATCTGCCCATTCTGACTAGTTGCACAACAGCCCGACAAGATCTAAATGTGTCTTACCGGAGGAGGTGAAGATGTTTCTTCGGGCTTACTGTCCTTTGCTTCTTCACAGCTCCCCATGGATAAAAAAAACTTAAACTAATTCAAAGATGACGTTGTCCTTTTCACCTTCAGCTATATGACTTGTCTTGCTAAAAAGCTGCTCACTTATCTGCATAAAGATAAGTGTCAAGATGACATGAAAAAGAGATTACGAGAGGAAGCAAATGAGTAAACAAAACGACTATAGTAATTCAAACAAAATAATTGCTAATAAATTAGGAGACCCTGATCATAAACATCAAGTTCAACCAAACATCTATTAGTAGAAGATCAAATTTATACAATTATACCTACACGCTGGCATTCTAATAAGTCATTACTAGATAAACGTCCATTTTTTGGCCGGATAAACCTCATTCTCTCCCTACAAAGCGCAATCACATACATCAACTTTCCAGTTCCTTAATCATCATCATAAGGTCTAATCCACGCGCAAAAATTGTTAATGAACTTAAAAAGCTGAACTTGCCATGTACTTGTACATGTCTTAACCGTCGTCTACTAAAAGCTGATGAATAGTAAATGAAAGAAATACTGCGAGATTTACTATTCTACACTAGGAAACTATCCGAAGACCTATAGATCTAATAAGTATAACCCCCTACAAGATGAAAACTTTTGGATATGAATAACAGTCACTTCAGCTGTCCCCCCAACACAAACACACACACGCTCCTCGATATCGCAATCCCACACCTGGTAATTAATTTACACACAACTGTCTACGGCATAATCAAATCAAGAGAAAACAATCATCAAAAACTTGTTTCACTTAAATCGTCTGTTACAAGCGTAGCTGAATCGAAACCAAATTCACATGTCCATGTCAAATTATTACTCTAAACAATACACCAATCTTAACCTAAAACAAAAAGAGGTCCAACAACCTACTTATTTTTTTACTTTTTATATTTTTTTTTTAAAACCTACTTATTTTTTTACAAATCTGTGAAATTTAATCTAACCTAATACCAATTAACAACAATTAATCCTCATATCCACACTTATAATCACATTAAAAATAAATAATACAAATAAATCAATTATCAAAAAATAAACCTTTTTTATTCAGCTACGAAAATTAAAACCATTAAAAACATATAATATAGAATGCTTTCAACAATTAAACCAATTTTCCCCAATTTTAATTGATTATAATATCATATATATATACAGCAAATAACAATTCAAGCTAATAAAAAAATGAGTAAAAATGAATACAAATTAAAATTGAAGTGATTATCATGAGAATTGTGTAGAAAATGAATTGTGATTAAAAGAAATGAAAATTTTGGGGGTACCTGACTTTTTATTATTTAATTTATGAAGAAATTTGTTGCATATTGTGTTTTTGGTTGATTTCTCTCTCCAAAACGGGAATGAGGGAGGGGCCTTTTTGCAGAATGTTTAGAGGGAGAGAGAGAGAGGAGACATAAAAAAGAGATGACAATGTGTTTCTCCACGTCATCTTACACGTGGTATTCACCTATAGGAGTAGTAATTAATTCAATGCATTAATTAGCAAATTTGTATTTTATTTTATTTCTTATTACAATTGTTATTCAACGTCCTCATCTATTCTCTCATTTCATTCAAATAGTGATCATTCACTCACTTTTAATTAAAATATTCACTTTTATAAAAACATATCTAACAAAACACCTCACACGCACTCATAAAATTAAACAAGTAAGACTTCAAAAAGTTAAATTAAGCACTTCATCTGAGATAGAGGGAGTAACTCATAACTTTTAACTTAACGTAAAAACATTTTGTCTCCATCATTCAAGTTACAAGACACATATTGGCCCACGCGTAACCCAATAAAACACAAACATAACACAAAAAAAGAAAAAAACGTAAAGCGTGAGTTGGTGAGTGCGGCGTGAGGGGCAACGTGAGCTAGCGTTATCTGTCGAGGGCACCGCTCAGCTCTATAACGCCCAATATCCTATGCTCTTACTAGTTATTGTTGGGAAATACAAGTCAAAAGGTCAAAGTACTGCTAAGTCAAAAGGTCAAAGTACTGCTAAGTTGAAAGTCAAAGTACTACCTGCTTAGTATGGAAAAGTCGAAGTACTGTCTTTAATATAGGAACTTTAAAGGATTAAACAGTTACATTAGTAGTTATCATGTAACCAACATACCCACCTACTTTACCATCAGTATTCTTACCCAAACCAATCATCTCATACATCAACAAGTCGATTCGCCAAAAAAGAAGGCGCAGATAAACTAAAGCCCGAAGGGCGAAAAAAATGTTGAAGGACGAGCCCCAAGAGCGGTAGAGAGGGCCGTTGGCTTTCCGGTCGAAGAAGAAATTGCTTGCATAATGTTAAGGGGCCGTTTCGAAGATAATAATGTCGGAGCGCTCACATAAAAGCATGACATCGTTTTGGTATCGGTGTTTTGAAGTCGAGCTTTCATTTCGAAAAAATGTCTTTCAAAACCGTACGAAGGATATGTTGACTAGTAAATGGCATACGTTGAATGCCAATTGCCAAAAGTTCAACGCCGCGTACAAACGGGCCAAACGTTTGGGGAAAAGTGGCAAAAACGATGTGGATTATTTGAAACGGGCTCAAAGTATTTACCGTGACGAGCATAGAGGGGTCGCGTTTTCTCAAGAAGATGCTTGGGCCGTTTTGAGATTCCACCCGAAATGGGACGTACCAGAACAAGTTGACTTAACCGGAGACGTCCCCGGGGCTAGCCAGGAGGATCTATTCAGTCACGATGCACGACCACGTCCGCCCGGCAAACACCTAAGGCTCTTACAATGGTTCTTCAGCGTCCTCATCTATTCTTTCATTTCATTCAAATTGTGATCATTCACTCACTTTTAATTAAAATATTCACCGTTATAAAAACATATCTAACAAAACACCTCACATGCACTTATAAAATTAAACAAGTAAGACATCAAAAAGTTAAAATAAGCACTTCATCTGAGATAAAAGGAGTAACTCATAACTTTTAACTTAACGTAAAAACATTTTGTCTCCATCATTCACGTTACAAGACACATATTGGCCCACGGGTAACCCAATAAAACACAAACATAACACAAAAAAGGAAAAAAAACGTAAAGCGCGAGTTGGTGAGTGCGGCGTGAGGGGCAACGTGAGCTAGCATTATCTGTCGAGGGCACCGCTCAGCTCTATAACGCCCAATATCCTATGCTCTTACTAGTTATATACTCTTTTGCCATAAATCTTACTTAATGAGTTTTGATATATGTCAGAATACATCTAAACTTAAGTATTAGGGCAATTTCATATTTACCCAACTTAAATAACATAATGACATATTTACCTAAAGGGACAATTACATATATACCTACTAAAACTTGCATATTTTTATATTTTCCCTAAACATGTTTAAACAATATTGTACATTATACATTAAAAACTTGTATTTGTGAAAACATGCAAATGTGCAAGTTTTAGTGGGTATATATGTAAATCCCCTTACCTAAGACATGCAAACGTGTAGTATATCTCATTTTATATACGATATGTGCCTTGAGCCAAAGTTCATAGATTGCATACATTATCTCCATTAACCTCATATGATTTTTTTGCACACATGAGTTACAAAACAAGTGATCATTTGGCTGAGTCACATGTCAAGGCCTTCATCACTTCATGCCAGGTTGAGTGGTCATTCAACCACGTCACTTGAACCTCTCATTGCAGGGTATTGGTTGTCACCTACATAACCTATAAAATATGCAATTCGGAAAATAAACACAAAAAGGCCATGCGGACCAAACCTTTGATAAACAGATCTCCTAATCAAAGATATAACATTAACTAACATACAAACAAGGTGTTTAAGGAATACTTACTTAGTCTTGTAGCAACGTAAGCACCTACACCTTCACAGCTTGCACAAAATCGTCTTCTTCTTGTTCTTGATGCTTATCGATTAGTATGATGGTTTATGGGGAGAATCGCCAATTGCGTCAGGTATCCACCAGTATTGCACATGTAGAACTAGGTCTACAAAACTATGTAAGTTGGAGAGTACGAATATGCACAAGTCAACTGGGTTTAATCGACTTAGGGAATCGAATTTAAGTTAATTTGGATCGACCTAAGGGTTTTGACCCAGAGGGTTGTTAAGTCGATTGGTTTAGAGGGGAAGGATAAAGAGTTTAGGATTTAGAGGATTGTTGTGTTTTCTAGTTTAGTTTATCTTTGTACTTATAGTGAACCAAAGACAATCCTAATTGCACTGAAAGTCCCTAGGTAATTCTCACCCCCGGTGGGGTTTAGTCGACTTCCACAGCCCTTAGGATTTTTGGCTTTGTGTTGTATACTTAAATATATTTATCCCAGATAAATATATATACCCCTCTATGAGAATAATACTATATTCCTCGTTCCTCTTCATTTCATCACTATTTTATCATTACTAACTTGTGTGTTCCGTTTAGTGTGTACCGGTGTGACCCATCGGTATTTCTATGAGTACCAGTTATGAAAGACATTGTTCTTTGCATACTAATCCTCTTAAAATCCCACTTGTGCAAACCAACAACACGAGAACCACTTTCAAACTACGAAGAGGTTCTTACAAAACATTCAAGTACATGTCTACTAGGAACCGATTCAATACCCAGGTAGTGATTTACAAAAACTTTTACAACACCTCAGCTAATATGAATATTAAGTTTTGGAAGGTTACGTTTGTATGCATGTAACAAGTATTAAAACCACCTTCGGGGGGTCGGGGATGATCAAAATACATGATATGAGTTAAGGGTGTAGTGAGAGAAAGTAAAGAGAGGGTAGAGAAAATGTCTTTTATTAATATGTTACAAATGACTACACATTCTTCCACACCCCCATGGAGAGTCATGGGGGTATTTATAGCCTTTACATAAGCTAACTATCACATGTTTACAATAGTAACCTATGCGTTTCACGCAGTGTCTATAGCTAGTCCAATTCAAGTGTAAGATGCTAACTTTACAAAATAATAAGGCTAACAATCTCCCTCCAAGATGGTTTCACACGCGAATTGGTTACAATGTTTCCTACAAGAAAAAATAAAGAAAAATGATTAGAATAAAGTCCAGTATTCCTTGAGATTATCTTCAATGATCTTGATCTTCTTGAATACTCAAGCCTTATTTCTTCAGCTTGCAAACGAACACACTATAATCATATTGCTGAGGATGACTTAGAAGTTTTCTCTACTGGTGATCTCGGTTTTGATTGGATTTTTGCTCATAACTTCTGACATGTCTTCAAAACATTCTTCATACACTTCTGGTCATCTTGAAGTTTCTGAATCAGTTGCATGTCTTAAAAAAGCTTCATTTTCTTACACTCATGGTCATGTCAAAGTTTTATGAATCTGCTTCTCATTTATCGTCCTTAAAGTTCCCTCGTCTAAATACTTCGGCTTTGATATGAATTACGTTCTGAACTTCTTGTGTAGTATCTAGTTAAGTTTTTACTCCCTCCCAACTAGTAGGATCCTTTTCTTCTGCTCCCTCCTAAATAGACAATCATGAAACTGATAATGATTAATGCACTAGTCTTGAGTTATACAACCTGCTTCCAGCTCGGCTCAAAGACCTTCTATCTCGTTTTGGAAAATATGTGGGAAAAGAGTAATATCATCAACATCGTCTCACTTAGGAAGCATCCCAGTTGTAACCCTTGCCCTTTTTGTGTTTTGAATATTCTAACTATTTATCACTATTTATAGGCAGCTTGAGGAGGTCTTGAGGAGACTTGGTGTGCTTCTTTTGTGAGTAGAAAGTTGAGTAGAGCCCAAGGAATGAATCCCCACCATCAATTCATCAATTCTATCAACATCTTTTGATCACAGCCGTTTGATCTTGTGTGTGATGTGACGGATCGCCAAGATGGCACTTCTAGAAGGGTATCATGCTCTATGCGTGACAAGGAGGAG
>BQNB010150696.1:0-16000 GCA_026074375.1 Tanacetum coccineum
TCTTTAAGCATTTTGATGCGATATGATAAAATCATTTTGATACACGATAAAAACATCGTTGTTATGATGTTGATTCGTCTTAGTTTCTCGCGACTTTACTTTTCCTTTTTTGATGATGTTGATTCGTCTTAGTTTGTCGATCCCTTTGGGTGATTTATTGTTCGACTCCGAGTTTGAATATTTTCCCATTACTTTTAACTCGCATATGTTGTTACGTAATCTATTGTTTTGAGATTTTCTGGTTGAATGGGAGTGCGACTTTTATATGTCATCCCATAACCCTTCATTGTTTTGGAAAACGGTTATTAACTTATTCTCGCATAACCTGAGTCAACCCAAAGTCATACCAAATCACATTTTAATCAAAATCTAACTATTCCAACATGTTTAACTAGCCTAAAAACATGTATCAAAACTATCATACACATGCTCATGCTCAAAATACTTTCAAATAAATTTTGCACTTGAATCATCTAGCAATAATCATATATATGTAATAACATCTAATTAAATCAACACATAAACATAAATAAGTGCTCACAAAGCTAGATCAAAAATCGATTTCACTTCCCCTTTAGTTGAACCGTACGGACGAGCAAGCAAAGACCAACCCAAAACATTTTTCAATCAAACCAAGCCTTTAAAGCAACAATTTAACACCCTTAAACACTCCTTTATACTCGAAAATCACAAGAACAAAAAAAAAATCTAACTTCTTAAAAACATTAGTGCAAGTAGGATTTACTTAGTCGGAAATGTAGAGGATTAAACAAGTATTAATAATCTATTAATAGATCATAATGCATGTAAGTAAATAATTTGTGATGTTGATTTTATTTTTGATGTTGTAGTTCGAGTCCGTTTCGGCCTTCAGGCGAAACACGAAAGTTGCTCGAAATGACGTTTTACTTTGCCGCGAGGCTGGCTGATCTTAAAATCGAGTAATAACGGGTCAAAACCCAAGGTCAAAATCTGCATTTTTATTTAAAGAGTCAAAGTTCCTGCAGAAACTTGCAGGGGCATTTTGGTCATTTTCTGTCAAGTTTCGAGTCTCGGCTAAAACTAAAAAGTTGTCCGGAATGTCGTTTTGCAGAACATCTCTTTTGAGTCCGAGTCATGAAAATGTGATATAACGGGTTGTTTTGAGCGGGTTAGATTTAATTATAAATATGTATAAAAAGTCAAAGTCAAACAAAGTCCAACGTTGACTTTTGAAAGTCAACAGGTTAATACAAGACTTGTCGGATGTTATAAAAATAATAAACGCTACTATTATTACAAGTATAATATTTTAGGCTTAACGATTGTTATGAACGAAGAAGATTCTAAAAATAGAAACTTTTGAAATAATCGGATATAACACCGATACGAGTAAACGATAACCAAATTGAGCGTCGAATGTGCGATGAGATAAATAAATATTATACACCACCACATGTTCACAACCTGTATGGCTGCAAGAAAGACTAATACCAGAAGCATAGGTCATGTTGATAAAAGAAATGCATTGTAAAAGTGTAGCTTTTTCTCTCATGGATACTTGCTTGTTTTGAAAATGAGAACGTAATGTGTTTTGATGATAAATATGATTTCATTCACTATTGAGTATATGCCTTTTACTGTGTGGCCATTAATTGCTTTGTTGATGGTGAACGCTAATGCATTAAATAGATTATTAGGTTTGACAACCCTGTCCGAGGTATGAATCAATTGTGAGCACCTTGTAACGGACATTTTGTAGTTAGTATTAGGAGAACTGGCATACTTCTCGGACATTATTTTGTCCTACGGGATAAATGTGTTAAGTTTCGGTGCACGGTCTCATTTAGTTGGAAATCATTATTTTTATAACTTGTCTTACGAGCAATGTTATATGTTTTGTTGAACCAAATATGCGTTCTAACTGTTATTTGCAAACTCTATGAATTCACTCAACATTTTGTTGACGTTTTTAAGCATGTATCTCAGGTTTAGGTATTGAAGATGGCTTGGATGGGACGGAACGCGGATATCAAGGACGGTGACTCGGTGAACTTGTGTCAATAAATGATAGAAACATTTTAGAAATGAAGTCATGGTGTGACTTTTAGAAATAAATTTTCTATGATAGTTTTTGGGACCTTTGTACTCTGATTCTTATCAAACGAAATAAATGAAATTTATTTAACAAACATCTCTTTTATAGTTGTTTGTTATGACTTGTATGATTGTATCGTGAAGTAGCACTCAAAAGATTGTATTCCGTTGCGTATCGTATTTTAGGGGGTTTAAAGTTACCATTTTAGTAAGTATCGCCTTCTAATTATATTTATAATAATATCTTGTTATCTCGTTGAACTTTCCGAAAATAACAACTTTCCAAAAATAGAAAGTTTTTGATTAAGCAATGTATAATATAAATGAAAGAATGATCGTAACTCAATTACGTGAAGGTTAGAATTTAGGACGTGCAAGTGGATTTCTCATCACATGATATATATAAATATATATTATACGGCACCCGTTCTATGATATATGGTCATATATATACGTAACTTGGTATTCGCATCTCGCAAAAAGCTTAAAATCCTATTTATGCATTTAATGCAATGTCGTAAAACCATCCTGATATGTGATGAGTATAATTTTTATACAAAAAAAAGAAAAAAAGAGAGATATATGTACGATGGTTACTAATATAAGTACTTCTTTTCTTTTGTAGTATCATGGGCGAACCTCTATCGCCAGATTGCGTATTCGATTTCCCCGTAGACGAGCTAGAGCTGCACCCAGCCTATGATTTCTTCGCACCTGCATCGTTACCAGGGTATGCTGGTAACCTGAACAACAACAACGAGTGGCTTGAGGCAGATGACTACTTACTAGGAGAGCTTGAAGCTATGGTGGACGAGCAAATGGTTATACCTGCTATTGAGGAGGTCACTGAGCCAGTAGCTGAGGTGGAGGAGGAGCAGGTGATCACTCCCGCAGTTGATATAGACGAGGGGCAGATGGATGTTCCAGTGATAGATATGGAGGAGGACCTGGCTGTGTTGCTCGGTGATGGCGATTTTGAGGATGATGCCTCCGACGGGTTTGGCGAGGCGGAGGTTTGGGAGGTCAATGAGGATTGGTTGATGGCTCCTACCACAACCACTCTATGTTAGTTGGTGCCCTCAACCCATGTGTTTATGAGGTTGGAGGTCCATCTACTGCGGCTGCTAAGGGACCGTCTTTTCCTCATCCAGTCCTAGGACTCCCTATACCTCCATTCGTGATCAAGGATTTGAGTACCCGTCTGGGTAACCTAGAGTACGGGCATGAGCGCTGGAGCGGGGGGGGGGGGGGTGGGAAGGGGGGGGGGGGGGGAGGGGGGAAGGGGGAGGGGGGGGGGGGGGGGGTGGGGGGGGGGAGGGGGGGGTAGGGGGGGGGGGGGTGGTGGGGGTCAGTGGGGGGGGTGGGGGGTGGTGGGGCGGGGGGTTGGTGCAGAGAGAGTTAACCAAGTGAGTGATGCAGAGGTATCAGCTGGTGTTACCATTGGGGAGTTAGGCCCGAGGGTCTATGCTGCTAAGGGACAGATACAGGTGATAGCGTCCCAGATGGTTCATGCTGCAGATAGATGGGAGCAGATCGGTGCTCAGGTTGAGCAGGGCCAGCAGGTATGCGGTCCAGAGAGATGAGATGATTGCTGAGTTGACTCAGCAAGTGCAGACCTTGCAGATAAATGTGCAGCAGAGAGACACGCAGATCTAACAGCTGCAGACTACATTTACTAAGATGGGCAGCAGAGAGAGCACACTAATGCGGTGCATTTTAGGATTGGAGAGCCGGATTGCAGCATTGAAGAGAAGACCGCCAGGACCCCAGTAGTCCTATTAGTATTTTATTTTGACTTTTGGATTTGGTTATGACCATTGTATAGCCACTAAACGGCTAGTGTCAGTTAGTGAGGTCATGCTGCCGGGTGTATTTTGGTTTTTGTAAACACCGCGGCCATTTGGATATGTTAGGATTTCTGTATTAAAAACATTAGAATCATCATGATTGGGATGTATTAGTCTTAGAACCGAAGAATTGTAACTTTTAAGGGATTTTGGTTGTACGTGTACTACCTCTAGCATTGTTATTATTATGGTTATGAGATTATGATTATCCTTTGATTATGAGTTTGTATGATTGTGGATGTTGATATGTATTGGGTAGTCTTGTTATTAGATTGACTTGATCACGAGAGTGAAATGATTCCAGTTGGTGGATCTTTCGCACGCGTGTGATACTTGCTTGCATTATCCATGAATGGGTATTATTTTTGAAACTTGCTGTGATCGTTGACTAAACTGTATTTAATGGTGTAATGTGAATTGATGATTTTAAAACTGTGAATTGCAATAACGAATTTGTGTGTTGAACAAATGTCGTTGCGCGAATCATACTGATTTTGTTGTACAAATTGTTTGTGTGAACAATGGAAAAATGTATTTTCAAATTTCATAAACTGACCCTATAGTGTTAAATAAATTTTATTTACAATATATATATATATATTATACATATATATATATATATATATTTATATATTTATAATAATAATAATCATATATATATATATATATATATATATATTATATAATATTTAATAAATAAATTAATATGTGGTATATTAAATTCCCCTCTTGTAAATAATGAGAATAGGAGATGATGCTATCTTTTTTTATTTCTTTTTGAAAAAATCATGTTTTATTTTATTTTTAGATTTTCCTTTTTTCAGAGGGAAATAACTTTCGCGTGTAGTGCATGAAAAAAGCATACATTTTTGACGAGGATGGTCATGATGTCGTTTGGTCTCAATTTGACAGTAACTTGATCAACTATGCATAATTTAGGGAAGTACCTTCGTCTATGCCGGATAAATCGTCACCTTAAACGCTTGGTAATTAAGTTAAAACGTTAGGGTCAAGCTTCGGAAGGAGAATATATTTTTCACCCTGCTACGGCTTTTTGTGCAAGTTACTTACTTCTATTGGATGCATGGAGAGAGTCTTCATGCGAGTAGTTTGACCATGTCGTTCCGAAGAGAATTGTACCTACGGTATTTTTGGGAATAAGTGTGTCTAAAAAGGAGTGAAATCTAGTTCGTGGTAATGTAGACCGGTAATTATTATGAAGACGTGTCAAGACCAAGTATAGTCAGTGTGCTAGTAAGCAATGGTAGAATTTAGCTACCAAGGGTGTAAGCCTGATACCGACACTGATAAGGGATCTACTTGGAGATGTAAAGATTCTTAAGGTGGGTGGAAGCCGAGATGGTTAGTCCCGAGGTTGAAAATGAGAAATGGAAAAGACTTCTCCTACATTAGATGTGTGATGCCTTTGGTGTATCGACTGATGGCCGTGAAGAAGACTTCTTTCCTCGAAATGGAATGTAGTGGTAGTATAGTTGTAAGTATACCTGATGTCGTCAAGGATTAAAATAAGGCACTAAGCGACTCCTGACTTAAGGTTAGGTATAGTGATCCTTACTCATTGATGTAACGACCTTGCGTGCATATGAAAGAGCGAAAAGATTGAGATTCTAGCCCGAATGGTAATCATCTGTTTCCATCCCTGTAGGATCCCAATCAAAAGTAGCTAACGCTCTTAATGTCGGACAATATTGAATTTAGGTATGCGTAATTACCCCACTTGGACATAGTTGGAGCCACATCTAAGAATTTGAGGCGGTAATGTTAGAAATGCGCCGATCATGTAGGTCGACCATGTGGAAACTATTGGATGTTTAGTTTTCGTCGAATGAGCAGCTAGTCCATGGTACTTAATTGTTTTCTTGATTTCTTCAAATTTGTCTTTCAAGAATGTGTGTTTTTAGCTGGATTATCGCCGCCGAATTTATGTGAATTATGTGCTTTATGTGCTATGTGCCTTTGAATGGTAGTAAGCGCTTATGTACCTTTTGTGTTGCCGTGATACGGCTTAGGATGTGAGTGTATGGGTATACTTACCTAAATGAAGATGAAGGTTGATTTGAGAGGTACGCAAGCTTACCGCTCCATGGATAATTGTGGGTTGTCAACCCGCAAGCTTGACTATGGTTGGCCAAAATCTAGCCGTGATTTGATCGAGATCATTTCCAAGAAGCTTAGCCATCTGGCAAGCTCGGTATAATGAGCAATCTAAACGGTTGGGTATTAACCCGCGTAATAAGCATAACCATTGCTGAGGCTTCCCAATAAGTAAGCGCGATAATAGGTGAAAACATATATAGATTGCTAAGCATGATTTTGCTAAGCGTGATGATAAGCTAGATAGAAATATAGGGTCATTTTTAAAATGAATAGGCGAATATGTGCATAATTAATTGTGTAATTTTATATGTTAGTACCATAATGCGTTTGATAGAGTCGTATGTACTCTAGAATATTTTTCGTAACCGGTAGGGCATTATTAAATGAGACCGGGATGGCGACATGCGTATCTTGGTTTTTGGATAATGAGGAATATTTTGATTTTGGATAATGATATATATATATATATATATATATATATATATATATATATATATATATATATATATATATATATATACATCGGTTTTGAATATTGACGTCTATCTTGATTTTAGTTGGCGACGTATGTTTTAGTTTTGTGCGAGGATGTGCGTTTTTGTTTTGATAGATTGATCACCAAGCCAAGATCTGGGCTGGTCTTCCGTTTAAAGTTTTTCGTTTAAAAACAACGTGAATTACGTTTTCCCTAATATGTATAGCAACGTATTTTGCCTCTTACAATAAGAGCAATTGTAGTCATATTTTTTAATTTTGTTGATATGAATTATCATTTGTTTTGTTGACTCCCCATTCGGAATAGTCAAAACGAGATTTTATCTAGTGATTTTCGTGTTCGAGCATGTGAGTTCCTTCCATCGTGAGGAAATCGTCTCACCGTAAAAGGAAATCAAGACGCGTAAGCAAGGAAGAGCACCGGGATGGCGCTCCCTTAAGGTGGGTGGAATGTAACAACCCAAGTTTCACAACGCGTATGACGATCGCGAGTTCGACGTCATAATAATTCTTTTACGAGTTTTCATAAGCGAACATCAACATTTAAATTTCTATTTGTCGTAATTAATTATTTTCGTATTTTATTGTGAACGGAAATTGAAAATTTTATTTTTGCCGTTTCGTAAGTAACCGTTTGACCGCGCGTTCGTTAGTCGTTTTGAGCACCATAAAATCTACGACGTGTCTCGTTATTATTTTAAAGACCGTAAATTATTATTTTTAAACCATGTCATCTTTGTCCCTTGGCCCGTACGTCGCGATTTAGTGTAAGGTTTACACTTAAATGTCTAAGTGTACATTTAAATTAAAATGTAGACAATAAAATGACTAGTGAAATGAAAGTTTAATAAAAATTTATGCATGGCTCTTCCCCTAGCCTTGGTAGCCGACGCATAGACCACAACAACACTCAAAGCTTTGTGTTTTTCAAAATGTGCAATCATCACACTTGTTGCTTCCCCATAAACCATTTAGTAAAAACCTTGTGCTCTCCTCTCTTTGTCTCTCTTGGTTCGGACGAGCAACAAAACCCACACACATCCATAGTTTTTGATTTTTGATCTTGAATATACCCTCAAACACTACTCCAAATATGTTTTAGGTGATGATAGGATCAAGTGACTAATTGTTCTTGGCCTCCTTTCTCTCCTTGTGCTCGTCGGATCCGAACCCAACGCCCTGATGTTTTGGTCATCTAGTTGGTTAATAAAGGTTTAGATGATGTTTTTATGATCATCTATGGTGTAAAACACCACATGCATCAAGGTTTTGCATGTGATAGTTTTTGAATAAAAGATTTGAATAGATTAAATTGGTGATACTGGGTATTTGTATAAAATAGTTTTAAGTGGGGTTTTGTTTTAAAAAAATGCTTAAAGTGGTGGTTTTGGTGGCGGTTTGGGACTCGAACCCGAGACACAAACCATAAGGGGTTCGGTTTGAGTTGATTGAAGGTTAATTAGGCTAGTGGAAGTTGGTTTAAGGTTGATTTGGTGGGAGATTTGTATTTCAAAAAGGGCTTGGTTTGGTTTTGTTTGTGGGTTCGAACCGAACAAACACCCAAATAGGGTATGGGTTTATTTAAATTGGGTTTGATCTTATTATTGGATTAGTTAGGCCTAGATTAATCCAAGACTTATTGGGTTGATTTGAGTTTGGCTTGATTTGATTTGGTTGGGTTTTGAGCCGCGGCTAAGACACAAGGAGGACGACGCTTTTATTTTTCGATCTTGCTCCGCAAAGCATTGTGAGCACCCTTTTACGATTATTTCATTTGTTTTGTTCGTTTGATTTGATTTTTGTTTGGTTGCATGTGATGAAATCGTCTAGATCTTGAGGATTTAGTTTAAATCGATGTTATAAAATGATTGAGTGGGTTAAGTATAAATTATAGGTCATATTAGATGTATTTTATATAAGCTTTTGGGTCAAAAACGGATCTTGGAGTAGTTTGTAACAATTAGATTTTGTGCAGAAAGTTTGGCACGATAAACGAGAATCGAGATTTTATGAAATCTGATTTTGGACTTTAGAATATGATAAATCATTCTTAGACGATCGTTCTGATATAAAACGGGACTTCTAACTCCTAATAACGAAGAAAAATTAGAGCTAAAACGAGATATATATTCGAAGTATAAAAATTCAGCACTTATTAAAAATGGTAGTTGCTGTCAGGAATTTAAATGCTCGTTTTGAGCACTTTCGAGTCTGTTTCGGCCTTTCGGCGAAACACGAAAGTTGCTCAGAATGTGTTTCTACTTTCGCCCGCGTGGTCGTCTAATCTTAAAATCAAGTAATAACGGGTCAAAACCCATGGTCAAAGTCTGTGTTTTTAACTAAAAATGTTAAAGTTCCTGCAGAAACTTGCAGGTGCATTTTGATCATTTTTCGTCGAGTTTTGGGTCTCGGCTAAAACTAAAAAGTTGTCCGGAATGTCGTTTTACATAAAATCTCTTCTTGTCCGAGTCTTGAAATTGTGATATGAAGGGTCGTTTGGAGCGGGTCAGATTTGATAACATATATGTGTAAAATGTGTATGAAAAGTCAAAGTCAACAAAGTCTAGCGTTGACTTTTGAAAGTCAACAGGTTAATACTAAACTTGTCGGGTATAATAAAAGTAAACAAACGCTATTATTACTAAGCGTAAGATATTTTAAACTTAACGATGGGTACGAACGAGGTAGATTCTAAAAATTGAAGCTTTTGTAATAATCGAAAAATAATATCGATACGAGTAATTAATAACCACATTGAATGTCGAGGGTTCGACGAGATAAATAAATACAATTATAAATATAATTGGATAACGAGACTTACTAAATATGGTAACTTTCCGAAAATAGTAACTTTCCTAAAATAGAAAGTTAATGTGTAAGAACGAGAACGATCGTAACCCAATATTGTGGGGTTTTAGGATCTAAGACGCAAGTGGATTTCTTATCACATGTATGAATATATATATATACGATGCACGCATCGTTGACCATACTTTTCGGTATAGTAATCGAGCGACGTAAATTATAGGTCGTGATCGTGTTCGTTGATTTTCCATGGATTGTTCCGATTATTTGATCTTCGGCTTCGACCAAGGTGCGTTCATAGCCTCGCTTTTGAATGTTTTAAATGTTTTTAAACCCGCGAGGGGGATACTTGCTGTTTTATAAATAGAGAACACAATATGTTTTGATGTTAAATATGATTCCATTCACTATTGAGTATATGTCTTTTACTGTGTGACCGTTAATTGCCTTGTTGTGGGCGAACGCTAATGCATTAAATAGATCTATTGGGTTTGACAACCCTGTCCGGGGTCTGAATCAGTTGTGACCACCCTGTCAAACGGACATTTTGTAGTTAGTATTAGGAGAAGTGGCATACTTCTCGGACATTAATTTATCCTACGGGGTGAATGTGTTAAGTGTCGGTACATGGGCTCATTTAGTTGGAAATCAATATTTTTATAACTTGTCTTACGAGCAATGTTATACGTTTTGTTGAACCAAATATGCGTTCTAAATGTTATGTGTAAACTCTATGAATTCACTCAACGTTTTGTTGACGTTTTTAAGCATGTATCTCAGGTTTAGGTATTGAAGATGGCTTGGATGGGACGGAACGCGGATATCAAGGACGGTGACTCATTGAACTTGTGTCAATAAATGATAGAAATATTTTAGAAATGAAGTCGTGATGTGACTTGTAGCAATAAATTTTCTACGTTAGATTTTGGGACCTTTCTACATCTATTTTAAAGTTGTTTGTTATGACTTGTATGATTGTATCGTGATGTAGCACCCCAAAGGTTGTATTCCGCCGCGTATCATATTTTGCGGGTGTTATAGCCTCAGATTCTGCCAGAGGAAGTGTCTAACTTTGCCCCCCGGTGATCCAAAGATGGTTCTGTTTTCAAAAAAATTCACGAGTCGTTCATCGTTGTCCGATATCTGCGCGCGCATCGTTCCTGATCCCTTATGTGCCTTATGTGGTATATTTGATTGCATATTATGTGCGTAACAAGTGGGTGACACTTGGTATAAGTAATAATTATATACGTATATATATATATATGTATACATATGTATATGTATACATATGTATATGTATACATATATGTATATATATATATAAATAATAATATCCATATATATGGTATAGTACATATACATATATACATATACATATAAATGTAGATACATATAATATATATATACATAAACATATAATATATATATTTATATACATCTATATATATATATGTATATGATACATAAATAATATATAACACGAATCCTTTCGATTGTGTTACGATATATATCGTTCTATGGTATATGATTATATATATCTTGATATTCGCTTCTTGCGAAGATTTCGATGCGATATGATAAAATTATTTTGATATGTGATGAAAACATCGCTGTTATATGATTACCTTCGAAACTTTTTCGCGACTTTACTTTGTTATCTTTCGATGATATTAATTCGTCGTGGTTTGTCGATCCCATTGGGTGATTTATCGTTTGACTTCGAGTTTGAATACTCTTCTTATTGATTTTGAATCGCATATGTTGTTTCGTAATTTATCGTTTTGAGATTTTCCGGTTGATGGGAGTGTGACTTTTATATGTCATCCCATGAACCCTCATTGTTTTGGAAAACGACTATTAACTTATTCTCGCATAACGTGTCCTTTGGAAACGTCTATCCTTGGAGCTTTCGAACAAAGTTGGTGCGTTTGCGTTTTGATTCTCTTGTATCGACCTCTACTTAGTAAGTCTTGAAATGTTTGGTTCTGGAAACCCATGAGTTGATGTGTTCAAAAGAATGCTAAGTTATTGGGTATGGCTTTGTATTGGCGTTTGGAGAAATTAAAATGGTGTTTGGTTAGATGTTAAAATGGATGTTACAGCTGTTTGTAACCAGCAGGTTGTGGGGTTGATTATGAATTATTTTTAGTCCTACGGCACCTGGGGAAGCCAATTGAGATGTTGGTACATGTTTAAGTTACATGTGGTGAGTTGGATAGAACTTTAACTCTTTCGGATGAGTGAGATATCGTCGTTTTTCTAAAACTAGTGAAATCTGGTACACCGTTGGGAAAAGGAGTATAACTTCATATATTTATAGTAACTTTTCAAACAAAAATGTAGCTACCTGTAGAAGGCTCTTAGGGCTATCACCTCCAATTGGTTTCACATAAAATCATCAATAAATTTCAAATTAAGCTCATTTTCGTAAACTATAAAAATTTGTCAAAATTCTTTGGGGACTGCTTTGGGATAGCAGTTTGTTGGATACGTATCAAAATAGTTTTTGTCTATGAAGACCTGGGAAATTAGACTAGGAGGTATAGAAACCTCTTAGGTACATTTAGGAATTCGGATGGAGTCATATCGACGCTCGACGAATGAGATATCGCTGAAATGGCCAAACTAGTCAAAAATTGAGACCAGAATTTGAATGAGTAATAAGTTCAAAAACTTATATAGCAACACCTAAATATGTAAAACTGTAAGTTCTAGATATTGAACAAACTTAGATTTGAGCGGTCGTTTCGGCTTTTGCGGACGCACAGTTTAGGAGATACACTCAGTTTAGTGGAGCGATAAATTTTTTGGAAAAATAGGCGGCTTTGATAAATAGGGGTAAAATGGTAATTTCACCTTGGATCCAAAACTTTCTGGGCAGTGGGCCCTATGTTTCTGGAAATTAGACTCGAAATGCTTTTCGTAGACAAAAACCTCATACTTTTATCGTCCACGTACTAGTAAGTAGGAGGATTTCAAGATTTAGGTTTATTGGATTGAGGTTATTGTTGCCTCAGAGTTTTATCTTATCACCGGCGTGGTGATTGTGCACTCTTTAGCTATTACTTATGATTTAGAACTCTAGGAGAGTTCATGTATATGTAGTTTATGTATTGGAAACTTAGAACCGTTACGGTTGGATGTACTGGCTTTGAAAGCCAATGATGTATCCCTTTTTGGGGAAAATTGGTATGTATGTATGTTATTTTCGGCGTTGTTATTACGATTGTTAATTGTTTTTGGTTATGAGTTATGAGGAGGTGTCATTTTGTATGTTGTACTATGAGTGAAGCTAGGAGGACGTGGTTACCCCCGAGGCACTCGGCTTGTAGGAGATTAGTTTGACCCCGAGTGTTGGGTGACTTCAATTAGCGAATCTTTCGCATGTGTATGTTACTTGCTAGCATAGTCCATGAGTGGGTATTATTATTATTTTGGCACTTGCTGTGACCATTGACCAAACTGATATTTTGAAGATTGATGATTTTAAAACTGCGGATCGCAATAACGAATTTGTGTGTTGAACAAATGTCGTTGCGCGAATTGTACTGATTTTATTGTATAAATTGTTTGTGTAAACAATGGAAAATGTGTTTTCAAAATTTCATAAACTGACCTTGTGGTGTCAAATAAATCTTCTTTTCAAAAAAAAAATTAAATAATAAGAATGGAAGATGGAATGATGCTATCTTCTTTTCTTTCTTTTGAAACAATCATATTTTTATTTTTATTTTAAAAAAAATCATGCCGAGAAAATGACTTACGCGTGTAGCGTATGAAAAAGGAACGTTTTGACGAGGATGGACATGATGTCGTTTGGTCCTCAATTATGCATAACTTGATCAACTATGCATAATTTAGGAAGAACCACGCTATGTCGGGTAAATCGTCACCCTTAAAATGCTTGATAATTAGGATAAATGTTTGGGTCAAGCTTTCGGAAGGAGAAAATATTTTTACCCCTGCTACGGATTCTTATGCAAGTAACCCTACTCCTATTGACTGCATGGAGAGAGTCTCATGCGAGTCGTTATGACCGAGTCGTCCCGAAGGGAAAATACCTACGGTATTGTTCGGAACGAGTGTGTCTAGAAAGGAGTGAAGTCTAGTTCGTGGTAATGTAGATCGGCGGTTGTTATGGAGACGTGTCAAGACCAAGTGTGGTCGGTATGCTAGTGAGCAATGGTAGAATTGAGCTATCAAGGGTGTAAACCTGATACCGACATTGAGAAGTGATCTTCTTGGAGTCGCAAGATTCTTAAGGTGGGTGGAAGCTGAGATGGTTAGTCCCGAGGTTGAAAGTGAGAAATGGAAAAGACTTCTCCTGCATTAGATGTGTGTTTGCAAGTAATGCCAATGATGTATCAACTGATGGCTATAAAGAAGACTTCTTTCTCCCAAAAGGAAAGTAGTGATAATGTAGTTTGTAATATACCTTAATCGTCAAGGATTAGGATAAGACACTATATGATACTTGACCCACGGTTAGGTGTAGTGACCCTTACTTCGCGACGTGTCGACGCAAGGGCGTAAAAAGTGGCGAATTGATTAGAAACTATAGCAAAATGGTGACGTCTGTTCCCATTACTAAAAGGACAACCAACATAGCCAACGCCTTAAGTCGAACGATATTAAATTTGGAATGTGAGTGATTATTTTGATTCAATGATTTAATTCATCTAGGATATTACGCGATGTATTGGGACCAAGCCGATTGCGCTAGTCGCCATGTGAAAACGTTAGAATCTTTGATTTTCGTCAAACGAGCAATAAGTCCATGATGCTCAACTGTTTTCTTGATTGTTTTCGATTTGTCTTTCGACAATATGTGTTAGGGATTCATGTGCATAATTATCTGATTAGTGAGTCATCTAGAATTTGATACGATGTGATAGGACTGAGCTGATCGTGCTAGTCGCCATGTGGAAACGTTGGAGTTTTGATTTTTGTCGAACGAGCAATGAGTCCATGATGCTCCATTGTTTTCTTGATTGTTTTCAACCTATCTTCTGACAATATATGTTTTCTAGCGAGCTTATCGCCGCCAAATTATGAGAATTATGTGATTTATGTGCTACGTGCTTTGAATGTTAATGAGCGTTTAGGTCGCTTTGCATGGCCGTAATGTGGCTTAGGACGTGAGCGGGTGAGTATATTTACCCGAATGTAGATGAAGGTTGGTTTGAGAGGTACGCAAGCCTGATAGTCCATTGTCGATTGTGGCTTGTTAACCCACAAAGCAGGACTATGGCTGGCTAAAACCTAACTGTGATTTAGTCGAGATCATTTCCAAGAAGCTTGGCCATCCGGCAAGCTCGGTATAATGAGCAATCTAATCGGTTGGGTACGAACCCATGTGATGAGCATAGCTATTGCTGAGGCTTCCTAATAAGTAAGCACGGTTATTTTGCTAAAACTTATAGAAAGCAGGCATGATTGTTTCTAAGCGTGATGATAAAGCTAGGTCAAAATATAAAGTCATTTTAAAATGACAAAAAGGCGAATATGTGCTTAAATGATTATGTGTAATGAGGTTATAATGTATTTGATGGGGTCATATTTACTCTGGATTATTTTCTCAACCGGTGGTGCATCATTGAATGAGACCAGGAGGGCGATGTATGTTTTGGTTTTGGTTAATGACGTATATTTTGGTTTTGAATAATGACATATATTTTGGTTTTGATTATTGACGTATGTTTCGGTTTTGTGTAACGGTGTGTGCTTTGTTTTGTTGGAATGATCACCAAACTAAGATTTGGATTGATCTTTTGTTTAAGGTCTTTCGTTTAACAACGACGTAATTTTTGTCTTCCCGGAGATGATCATTGGCTTATTTTGTCTCTTGTAATAAGAGCGATTGTAATTATATTTTTTATCTCATAGGTATAAACTACCATTTGTTTTGTTGATTTTCCGTCTGGAATCGTCAAGGCGAATATTATAACGTGTGATCTATGTGTTCACACATGTAAGTCCGTTCAATTATAAGGAAACCGTCTCACTACAAGAGAAATTAAGATGAGTAAGAAAGGATGAGTACCGGGACGACGCTCCCTTAAGGTGGGTGGAATGTAACAACCCGAGTTTTACGACGCGTATGACGATCGCGAATTCGACGTCATAATTATTATTTTATAAATTCGTGTGAACGAACATCGACATTTAAAATTTTGTTTGTCGTGAATGAATATTTTCATATTTTATTTCGAACGGAATTTAAAATTTTTATTTTGGTCGTTTCGCGAGTCAACGTTTGACCGCGTGTTCGTTAAACGTTTTAAGCAACGTAAAAAAATTTCGACGCATATCGTTATTATTTTTAAGATAGTGAATTTATTATTTTTACGAATGTCGTCGTTTGTTCCTTGTCTTGAGCCGGACTGGCGTTTTTAAAGTATACACATTTTATTAAATGTTTTAAACAAAATGGAGTGGGACGAAATAAAAATAAGTTCGAAAGTAATTAACGAGTGTTGTACCAAACGAACGTCCCTATGTATTAGTGTTTTAAAAGATGGAGGGACCAAAATTGCCAAAGTACCAAACTTTTTTCCTATAAAAGGAAACCATACACACACTTATAACTTTTTACCAACAAAATTTCTCTTCCTCCCTTGTTCTTGAACCCACGATCGGTCACCATGAACCACTAC
>BQNB010150697.1:0-16000 GCA_026074375.1 Tanacetum coccineum
AGGAAGCTGTCTCACCGTAAGAGAAATTAAGACAAGTAAGAAAGGACGAGCACCGGGACGACCTTCCCTTAAGGTGGGTGGAATGTAACAACCCGATTTTTACGACGGATACGACGATCGTGAATTCGACGTCATAATTATTATTTTATAAATTAGTGTGAACGAACGTCGACATTTAAATCTTATCTGTCGTAAATAATTATTTTCGTATTTTATTTCGAACGGAAATTAGAAAATTTTATTTTTGACGTTTGGTGAGTCAACGTTTGACCGCGCGTTCGTTAATCGTTTTGAGCATCGTAAAAGTTTACGACGCGTCTCGTTATCATTATTTTGATCGTAAATTATCATTTTTACTAACCTTATCGTCTTTGTTCCTTGACCTTGGCCTAACTCGCGTTTAACGTTTACGTTTTTACTTAAGTGTCACTTTTAATTAAATATACACAAGTAAAATGAAAATAATAAAAAATATATATATAATGTATGCTTCTAGCTCCTCTAGCCGGCTATAGTATACAAACACACTCCAAACTTTTATTTTTCCAAAGCTACAATCATGATTGCTTGATACTCCCTATTTTGTTTAAACTCTTCACTTCACACAAGTAAACTCCTAAATCAAAAATCTTATTTCTCTTCATCCTTTGGCTTGCTCTTGTCCGGCCACCTATGTACACACACATACAAAAACCTTTTTCAAGTTTTGATCATTTACACCTACTTAAACATCACTCAAAAATAGTTAGGTGAATCAAGAATCAAGTGGAAGAGATTGTTTTCTTTTCCTCCTTTCTTTTGGGGTTCAAACGAAGCAACAAACACCCCTACCTTTGGGGTTTTGATTTTTATAACTATCCAATATTGTTTATGTGGTGTTTAATTAGTCATCCATGGTAAAAAATGACACATGCAAGATGTTTTCATGCATGTTAAGATTTCATTAAAATAAGAAGGTTTTGGGTTGATTGAATTAAAATATAGTTAGTGGGTGAAGATTTTAAAAAGGTTTAGAGAAGTTTGAATTGGTGAAAGTTGTTGTTTGGGTTTGGTCGTGGGTTCGAAACAAAAGGGAAGACACACCAAGTGTGTTTAATTGTTTGAACATTAATCAACACTATTTTAGGTTGATTTTGTTTAATTAGAGTTGGATTTGGTTTTGGTTTGGTTTTGTACCCGAAGTCGCGGCCAAAAGGAACGAGGAACAAGTGTGTTCATTCATCGAGTCCGATCTTGCTACAATAGCCTTGTGAGCACCTTCTTTATATTTTGTTTCGTTTGTTTCGCACATTTGATTTGATTAAATTTGTTGCATGTGATGAAATCTATAAGATCTTGCGTCGTCTAGTTAGTTGTTGTTATAAATTGATTGAGCGAGTTAAATGTGAGTTATAGGCCATTTTAGATGTGTCGTGAGTGAGTTTTTGTGTCAAAAATAGATTTTGGCGCACTTTGTAACGAGTAAGTTTGGGCAGAAACTTTGGCGCGGAAAATGAGGATCGAGATTTTTGAAATCTAATTTTTGATTGAAAAATATGATAAAATTTTCTTAGATGATCGTTTTGACATAAAATGGAGCTTCTAACTCCTAATAACGAAGAAACTAGAGCTAAAACGAGATATACATTTTAAGTGAAAATCCAACATTTTGGGAAAATTGTAGTTGCTGACAGGAATTTAAATGACCGTTTTGAGCACTTTCGAGTCCGTTTCGGTCTTCCGGCGAATTACGAAAGTTGCTCAGAATGACGTTTTACTTTGCCGCGAGGCTTGCTAGTTTTAAAATCGAGTAATAACGGGTCAAAACCCAAGGTCAAAATCTGCATTTTTATTAAAAGTGTCATAGTTCCTGCAGAAACTTGCAGGGGCATTTTGGTCATTTTCTGTTGAGTTTTGGGTCTCGGCTAAAACTAAAAAGTTGTCCGGAATGTGGTTTTGCATAAAATTTCCTTTTGAGTTCGATTCGTGAAAATGTGATATAACGGGTCGTTTTGAGCGGGTCGGATATATATAAATATGTATAAAAAGTCAAAGTCAAATAAAGTCTAACGTTGACTTTTGAAAGTCAACGGGTCAATACTAAACTTGTCGGATGTTATAAAAATAAATAAACGTTATTATTATTATACGTATAATATTTTGGACTTAACGATTGCTATGATCGAGAAAGATTCTAAAAATAGAAACTTTTGAAATATTCGAATTGCACCATATAGAGTTTCGAAAGTTTATTTGTTGTGTAGATGGTGCAAATTGATTTTCTTGATTTTGGTATGTAGAGGACCACAAAAAGAGAAATCAGGAAATGTCATCTTAAAATACGTATATGCATCTATTTAAAGCTAGAAAAAACATTATGATGCATTATAATGCATCTAAGTTTAAAGATGCATCTATTTATGTCGATGAATCTCGGATAGCGGTTTTAGTTACTTCTTATCACTTCTTATTTCAGAAAAACTTCTCATTTGATCATACAACTCGCTCCTCTCTCTCTCTCTCTATATATAATAAATTTATTTATATATATATATATATAATATTGAATATATATATATATTGTTATATATTTAAAGTAACAGTTAAATAAAGTCTAACGTTGACTTTTGAAAGTCAACGGGTCGATACTAAACTTGTCGGATGTTATAAAAATAATAAACGCTACTATTATTACAAGTATGATATTTTAAACTTAACGATTGTTATGAACAAAGAAGATTCTAAAAAATAGAAACTTTTGATATATTCGAATATAATACCGATACGAGTAAACGATAATTCAAATTGATGGTCGAAAGTTCTGACGTGATAACTAAATTATTATTATACAATATAATTTGAAGACGAGACCTACTAAAAAATAGCAACTTTTCCAAAATAGATAAGTTTTCACTTAAGTGCGTATAATATAAATGTAGAAATGATCCGTAACAAATTACGTGGCGTCACACCCCCTGGCGTTTAGATCTAGACGCGCAAGTGGATTTCTCATCACATGTGTATGTATATTTATTACTATTTCAATAGTTGCGATTGCACGGCAACTATTCAATCGGACTTACGGGTATAATAATTTAGCGACATAAATTATAGGCCGTGGTTGAGCTCGTTGTCGAGTAGTTCGTGATTGTTTCGGTTATTTGATCTTCGGCTTCGATCAAGGTGAGTTCATAGCCTTGATTTTGAACTATTTTAAATGTTTTTAACCCGCGAAGGGGATACTTGTTGTTTTATGCAAATGAGAACGCAATATGTTTTGATACTAAATATGATTTTATTCACTATTGAGTATATGCCTTCTACTATGTGACCGTTAGTTGCCTAGTTGTAGGTAAACGCTAATGTATTAAATAGATCTATTGGGTTTGAAAACCCTGTCCGGGGTTTGAATTAGTTGGTGAGAATCCTGTAACGGACATTTTGTAGTTAGTATTAGGAGGAGTGGCATACTTCTCGAACATTATTTCGTCCTATGGGATGAATGTGTTAAGTTTCGGTACACGGGCTCATTTAGTTGGAAATCATTACTTTTATAACTTGCCCTACGAGCAATGTTATATGTTTTGCAAAACCAAATATGCGTTCAAATTGTTATGTGTAAACTCTATGAATTCACTCAACGTTTTCTTGATATTTTAAAGCATGTATCTCAGGTTTAGGTATTAAAGATGGCTTGGATGGGACGGAACGCGAATATCAAGGACGATGACTCGGTGAACTTGTGTCAATAAATGATAGAAATATTTTTAGAATTGAAGTCATGATGTGACTTTTGGAATTAAATTTTCTACGATAGTTTTGGAACCTTTTTACTCTGATTCTTTTCAAACGAAATAAATAAAATTTATTTAACTAACATATCTTTTATAGTTGTTTGTTATGACTTGGGTGATTGTATTGTGAAGTAGCACCCCAAATGTTGTATTCCGCTGCGTATCATATTTTGGGGGTGTTATAGAGACATACCGGTATCCTTCGAGTACCAGAGACCCATGTTAATGGTTCCCTTTAGGTATCGAAAGATCCGTTTAACTGCATTTAAGTGCTTTTCGGTAGGCTTTGCCTGATACCGGACACATAAGCAGATTGCATAAATAAGGTCGGGTCTACTGGATGTCAGATATAGAGAGGAACTCTAATCATGCCACTGGTAAGTGTAGCATCAACGGGTTGTCCTTGTAGATTCTTTATCCTAGTTTATCTTTTCCCCATAGGTGCCTCCGTTCTGTCTACAGAATTACTAGATAGCAGACCATATTTTTTTAATAATTTCAGAAGCATATTTTGATTGATTTAGTAAGATGCCTCTAGGACTTTGAGAGATTTATAATCTTAAAAAGAATGACATTTGCCCCATTATCAACATCTTGAACTTAGTGGGCATCAAATTAGCAAACTCATTACCCATAGCAGTATTAGTGGATGCAAATATTATATCGTCAACATAAATTTGTACCAGTAATAAATCGTTTCCTGCTTTCGGTGTGAAGAGTGTTAGATCCACTGCACCTTTAGAGAAATGTTGTGAAATGAGGAAACTTGACAGCATGTTGTACCATGTACGTGGTGCTTGTTTGAGACCGTAAAGAGCCTTTTTAAGCTTGTACACATGCGATGGTTTGTCCTGATCAACAAATCCTTCTAGTTGAGAAATGTAGACCTCTTCTTTAAGCTTGCCATTTAAGAATGCCGTTTTGACATCCATTTGGAAAATGGTCATATTCTTGTTGGCTGCATTTGCTACAAAGATATGGATGGCCTCTATTCTTGCAACCGGTGCAAATGATTCCTCGAAATCAATACCCTCAATCTTTCCTTGTTTTTCAAGATTCCCCACAGTTCATCCAATTTGACCTTATATATCCATTTCAAGGTGATAACCATCACTTTATCTGGACGAGGAACGAGTTCCCAGACATCAAGACGTTTGAATTCATGTAGCTCTTCTTGCATTGCCTCAATCCAACATTACTGAGTTAGTGCATCTTTGTACGTCTTAGGTTCAACTGAAGTTAGGAAGGCATCATAGTAGCAAAATAGGGCTTATTTGTGTAGTTGGAGTCTTATGGAAACGGGTCTAGAAGGGTCACCAATTATGTTTTGTAATGAATGATCTTTTGTCTATTTACTAAGGTGTTATGAGATTAGAGCGTCTGAGTGCACAGTAGTAGAGATAACATCTGATGATGAGGATTCTTCAGAAATAGTTTCTAGAATTAGAATGCCAAAACAAGGATCGTTACTCATATGTGTGACCTCAAGATCATGGGACTCTTCTTCAACACTGAGAGGAATTATTTGGGATTTTGATTGTGGAGTGGTTTGTGAGGTACTTGGTGAGGGTGTATCTTGATCAGCAGTTGTTGAGGAAGGTGAACCGGTTGACCCAACAGGAGCTGGAGCTTCTTCTACAGGAACTGGAGAGGCAACGCTAGCTGCAGAAGAGAAGAACTCATCAAACACTGGTTGAAACACAAGATCCCATTCATGCCTCGATGGTGGTACAAACGGTACTGAAAGATGAGGGTTTGGAATGAGTCCTGAATTGGGTGTTGCAGGAGTCATACATTGAAGTCCGGGTCCTAAACCGAGTTGTTCAAAAGCCATTGCCGTCAGCTCATCAAAATCGACATGGATTGTTTCAATGATTTTTCGGATACATCGGTTGTAAATACGGTAAGCTTTCTTCTTGGGTGCATATCCAATAAAAATACCTATATCGGCTTTAGCTTGAAGTTTGCCTAAATTCTCACTATTATTGTTTGGGTAGCAAAGTGCACCAAAAATGTGAAGGTAGGATAAATAGGGTTTTCTATCATGTAAGAGCTCATAAGGAGTTTTTCCATGGCGTCGTCGTATAATGGATCGGTTTTGGGTGTAACATGCGGTAGCAATTGCCTCGGCCAATAGAAATAAAGGAGCTTGTGCAAAGATTAACATTGTACGAGCGGCTTCAACAAGCGTACGATTTCGCCTTTCAACAACACCATTTTGTTGTGAAGTTTGCGCAACCGATGTTTCATGAGAGATGCCAACTTGTTCATAGTAGTCTCGCAGGGTTTGATTAACAAACTCAGTTCCATTATCTGTACGAATGTTCCTAACAGTTGCATTCAATCTAACTTGTATCATTTTCAGAAACTTGATTATGAAATCAGGAGCTTCATCCTTTGATGTTAAAACTTCACCCATGTGAACTGAGAGTAATCATCCACAATGACGAGGATGTACTTTTTCCCATTTACACTTGCAACACGCATAGGCCCACAAAGATCCATGTGCAGAAGATATAGTTTTTCTTGATTGGTGTCTTCATATTTAGGTTTATGTGATTGTTTCTTGCTTTTTCCCATGGCACATGCAGAACACAAATGGTCCTTTTCAAATTTAAGTCTGGGAAGACCACGTAATAGACCGTGTCTGGCCAAGTGATTAATAGAACCAAAATTCAAATGAGACAAACAACGATGCCATAACCATGACTTAGTCTTTGTGGCTTTTGACAAGAGACATATAGGAGAAGACGCCATCATATCCCCAATGGATAGAGAATACAGGTTACTTCCTCAAGATCCTGATAGTAAATCAACACCTTCCATATTACAAACAAATCATATGTGTTTTTGGAAAAGCTACTTTAAGATCTGAGTCCACAGAAATTGACCATACTATGGGAATAGATTGTCTGTCTAGTCCTTCCACATAATTAAAACCTTGAAATTGTGACTTTCCTTATCTGATTAATCCACATAACCCCATTAATTCTTCGCAACTTCGTTCGTTTACTGAATTTGACTGTATCGGGAAATTTATATGAACGAAATGGTGAGCTAAGAGCGATCTCGGTCATGTGCTTGGAGCATCCGAGTCCTAATTACAACAGAACAATTTGGACAGCCTGTAGTTAGAGTAGAAAATAGGTAGATGGAGCAAACTAAAAGTACGAGTCCTAAAGATGTATTATTTGGGTTCCATTCGGTTAGCAGTCAAGATTTTGCAACCTTAAGTTTGCTTATTTTTGAACAGACTTAGGTACTTTAGGTCTCTATGGTAATACTCTAGTTCCACATTTTTTGTGTGCAACTATTTCAAGAGGAATTATGATCCCTAAGAGGCACTTTATTGTGGCGGGTTAAACTAGTTAAAGGGCACGCTATTTCCAACTAAGGTGAAAGTCCTTCCGGTGGTTTCCATTTATATCCAATAGATTTAAACCACTTTACCAGCTCGTTTCCATTCTTTTCTCTTTTATTTTTCTTAGAGACAAACTTTAGTCGTACATTCTACTATTCACATGATCAATTAAACACATAACATGATTAGCTTCAAACAAAATTCATTGCAACATAACAAAAAGCCTTAGCACCTTTAACAGGATGCTTAAACATGTTCATTACAGACATTTTTAGAATTAGAGTTCCTTTTATTAAACTAGATTTAACTTTTCCTAGATTTAGTCTTCTACTTATTCTTCTCTTATACTTGGTGTTCGCAGAATCCTATCATTCTTTGTATTGCCTGAAGGCCTTTGATCGCTTAGCACTAGTAAGAAGGGTTTTTATAATGTAGAAGACAATAGAGGTCTGTTACGTGGTACTTTGGGATGTTGCCTGATGATGTGACCGTTGTCAGCAAATCAAACTGTTTTCCTTTTGTTAATAGGCGTTGAACCGCAACTAATTTCTACTAGGTTTGTGAATATTAGTGGCAAGTATCTTAAATTACCTTAGCAACTCTTGAATTAGCTTAACTACTTAAAGGAAGAGTAAGGGTGTGTTTCTTTTTGACTAATGGTTGGATATGGATAGAAACAAAATAACATAGAAACAGGAAAGGTGATTGTTTCTTTTTAACTTATTGTAGAGATACATCCTATTTGTAAAAGGGTGTAAAAAAGGTCTTTTACATCTAGGATTCATCATTTTATATATACCCTTTTTCCTTTTCAGTGTTTCTTCAACCTTAAAAACAACCACCCCACCCATATGCTTATCTTTGATTGGGAGTTCAACAAATATCTCTTCTACTTTACTCATCCTCCCACCAAAGTTCAGATTGACGTTGCCTTCTCGCTCAACGATGTTCTTGCCATCGCTCCTTCTCGACGATGACATTCTTGTCATTACTTTTCTGGCCTCGTCAATGCCTCTGAGCTGTTGAAAGTGGGGGTTTATTATTTATGACTTTATAGCATTTATTTTTTCATTGTTTTGATATATTTCATGAAGATTATTTTTCAATCTCCATGACATAGGTAAGGATCTGGTCATTTTAATTTGGTTTTGGTTTAATTTGGTTGACATGAGGTTTAGATAAACTTTGTAAAGTATGAATTTGTGTGAAATAAATTGAGCAACCTTTGATGTTGTTTATGATATGAGGTTGTTGACCAAAAAATTACAATTGGTGGATTCAAGAAATTAACGAGAAGCTTCAATTGGAGATTTTGCAGTTAGATATTTATTTGGGTGAATGGGTAAAAATGTAATTTTGACACATTTATTAAGATTAAAAGAAACACAATTTTTTCATTTATCTCTTTACTTAACAAGACACTTTGTTGAACTAGGAACCTTCTACAAAAAGGAAAGAAAAAAGAAACACCCCCTAAGATGCACTATCTAAAGGGTTTAGTGAGTAGGCTTGTTAAACTATCTCCCTAAGAATAGCAGCTTGTTCCATAGTGTGCTTAAGGTAGTATATGTGAGTTTCCCTATTATTCGTATCCTTAGGAGCCAATGTTACTGGGTCAAGCTTATACAAGCCTAGAGCAATAGTGGTAGAGTTAGACACTTGGGCAGCATTATCGACTATGTCTTTTCCTTTGAATTTTCTAAGATCATTTTTAATGCTGTTATGAGAAAAACTTTTTCTTAAAGTTGAGCATTTAAATCAGTAATTTCAACAGACTTTTGATTTAATTGATTAACCAAAGATTTAGTTTGTTCTTTAGCACGAACTCGTGATGGTTTAATTGAATCATAGAGTTGTTTATAAGTCTGTTTCAAATGCTCATTCTCAGCAATTAGTTTTGTCACCCTATGTTCCAGTTTGGTATTGATGGTCTCAATTTCATCTATGTCCTTTTTCACATTGTTTGTGGTAGCAGTTTTATTCAAATGTTTAATGTTTGCCTTTAACTTCTCGATTGTTGTGTCTTTTGCTTGAAGCTCAGCTTTCAAAATTTTCAATTCAAACAATTGTTCAAATAAAGGTTCATTTTGGTTCACAGATGTGTTATTCTTTTGAAAAATTTATTTATTGAGTTGCATTGCAATTTCAAGAGAAATGCAGTGTTGTTCAAGTTCAGAAAATATTTTTGAAAGTTTATTATACTCATCTTTTTCAACCATGTTGTGTTGTTTGATAAGCTCAGCTTCAAGTTCCAGACACTTGTTGCACATTTCCACATAATTCACAGAATCATTCATAACAACAGAAGAATTTACTTTCATAGAAGTGTTTACATCCATAGAAGAATTCACAACAATATTCACAATATCTTGAGAAATGATTTGATCCAAGAGTCGATCATTTTCAATCAAAAATTGTTTCTTTTGAATTTCAAAACACTGTTTGTCTACATGATACTGTTGAACAGCAGCTTCCATCTGGTTAAAAACTGTTTGTACTTCCGTTACCTCATTTAAAAGATCTTTATCAAAAACATTAAATATGTCTTTTAAAGTCTTTAAAAATGGAATTATTTCCTTTTGAAAAACAGCTTTAGTGTGTTCAAACCCCTATTCCCCTTCTGTTAAAGCATCGGGCGTGATTCGCTTTTTCACCACATTGTCAAATTGGCCAAGATGGTATTTAAGCTTTTTAAGGCTTGTATTAACCAGGCTTACCTTAGGAAGTTCCCAAAGAGCCTTAATTTTGATAGGCGAAGAAGCAGATTGGTCAGTAATAGGGTGTAAAGCTTGTTCATTAGACAGTTCTCGTTATGGGACAAAACATTTACCAAAGTCTTCAGATAATCGATTTAACTCAGCATAATTAATTGGTTTAGTGTTAACTTTCTTTTCTAAGACCATTGGATCACTTTGTTTTAAAAGCATTTTGGATCGACTCTCTTCTTCAAGCATCAAAGTCTCTTCAAAATCAACAATTGAAATCACATTGGTTTCCTTAGCAATAACATTACCTTCATAAAGCATTGGACTAATCTGCTAAGCCCTCTTAATAAAGAAAGGATTTTGAACACCAAGAGCTTGTTTTAGGTTGTTATCATAGAAAACTTGTGGTTTCGGGAACATATGCACAGTTTGCGCAGATTGACCCATTTTACAAACAATGTTGTCCAGTTCTTTAACTTTCTTTTCCAAATCAATTTTGTTAGGTCACATTAATCTTGAATCAATCATATCGAACATGTATGCATAGAGAGAATAGTAGAGAGAGGTAGGACTTTGAAATTCAAATGAAATAAAAGGGAGGGAAACTTGAAAGAGTTTGTTACAAGTGCATCACCCTCTAATGAAGATTAGAGGGGTATTTATAGTTAATGGAAGGAGGCTTCCCTTCCTTATTTTCCTACTAGACACATCCATTCCTAGACTTTTGGTAGTTTATGTTATTTCATTATTTTAGCATAATATACCTTATTACAAACTACTTTGACATTATTAAAAGAAACTCTAATTACTTAAATAATACAAAACCACATAATCGACACTTTTAATGATCTTAACAATCTCCCCCTAAGGTCTATCTTATTCACGGGCCGTCTCTCTTGATCCAAGTGGTCTTCCATTCACGTACATCTTCCATCTTCTCATCTGACTTCGATGCTTCAATCTTTCTTCAATCTCTTCTTCAAACAACTTCAAGTATTCTGTTTCATCTTTGGTGAGATCTTTTTATACGTAACCATACTTGACATCATTATTATAACTCTTCAAACATTCTATCACTTTATTTAATGTTGCATCACAAAACTTATGGATCTCTAAATGTCTCATCACCTATTTCTCTTTCTTGCTATTCTTGTAAATGATTCCATGCACAGGCTCATAGATGATAGAGAACATTTCATGATCTTCAATTCTTGGGAAAGTCATTGTTGGTGTAGTGAGATTATCCTTCTGTTGATAGCTTTCAATTCCAAGTTGGGAGTCATGCACTCTTTCCCATATCACTATACTTCTAATGAATACCGATAAAGACCATAGCAATCCTGTATCTGCATAATCCGATACCTTGCCATTCATAATCAACAAGTATATTTCCTCAATATCGTTCTTGTTAAGATTCTTGTAATCAGGCTCGGTAATTGATACAATGCAATCATTAGCTCTCCTTGCAACAATCTCTGTGATAAACTTGTTTTCATGACCCAATTCCCAATATGTCTTGATGACTTGAACGATTTTTGAGTTTAAATAAACCTCTTCCTTTGGTTTTCCAGGCTCTTTCTGTTTCCTTATGTAGAAGATCTTCGCATGAGGATTCTTCTAATGTTCAACACCATATCGAGCATAAGGATTGAATTTCTTTACACACTTATTCACCCATCTGGAAGTTCGTTCTTCAATATCATCATCGTTGAAGATTATTGCTGGAAACTTGTAAAGTGACAAGACTATCTTCTCAGGTCCAGAATTTCCTTTCTTCAAATACAACAGGTCTTGATTAATCAGAGATAATGCTGGAGCTTCAGGATCTTTTTGATAGCTATGAACTAATGGTGTGGTCTTTCGTGGATGTGGAGAGATAAGAATTTCTTTTCTACTTTCCCAGACAATGTCACTCTTTAAGAAATTCTTCATCTGATCAATGTGATATTGATGCTCATCTCCTGAAGTACATCTCTGTCTCAGCATCTCATCAGCCATCTTTCTTAGCTTAGCTTCATCAATAGTCAGCGATACTTCTTCCATAATTTCTTGTGATACTTGCTTCGATGGTATTTCATCATCATCTGAAGCATAAGAGTCAGTCCAAAAATCAAACTCATCAATTTGCTCTTGATTTCTTGAAGTTGATGGAGCTTGTTCCTCTTGAAATACTTATCCAGATGATGACTCTCCAGACACATAAGCTTCATACTCCGATGTCTTCTGCCGCTTTGCACTATTCTCCCCCTCAGGATGAGCATCATCATGAGGATCGTCCTGATCTCTTGGGTGAACGGCAGGAGTTCTACATGCAGTTTGTAGTACTGTATTTCTTTCAAACTTCATCTGGAGAGCCAACCATATTGCTATGTCTTGTTGTTGCAATTGAGGATCAGCTTTCATAGCAAGATACAATTGATATTGTTGTTCTGGAACTAAGGATGTTTGAGATTGAGCCGGATGAACATGAAGAATATGTCCAGACATATAACTTCGAACGGATGCATCGACTTGAGAAGGAATGACATTGGCAATTGCATTGTCAATGTATGTCTGAATTTGAGCCTGAATATTTCCACGTTCCTGCAAAATAGCTTTAGCAATCAACCTTTCCGTCTCTTCTTTAGCCTTTTGCCTCTCCAGAATCAACCCTTCCGCAACATACACTGGAACTTGATTACGAACTTGTTCAGGAACTTGCTTCACAACTTGCTCCTTAATGTGTTTATCAACCATAGCAGGTAATGTCTCAACCATTACATCATGAAGATTATCAGCAAGTGTATCGAATGACTTTCTTGGCATGAACCTCGCCCGTAGATGTGCAAACAAGTAACCATAACGTCCTTGTAACTCGTGAAAGAAGCTCTTGTAGCGTTTGAAGCGAGTAGGTTTTGTCTTGAACAGTGATAGAAGTCGATTCGTTTTAGCTAACTTTTTGTGAGGTGAACTTGATGATGATGTAGTATGAGGAGTATCCGTCAATTCCTGGAGTTTCTCGGTATCCGAAGATACGAGATTAGTATGAATCCTAGGAGATCTAATTGGTGTGGGGATTGGTGAATTCCTAGTCTCCTCTACAAGTTTCCCTTTCTCCCTTCTCTTTAATTCATACACCTCATCAGTTATTTCTTCATCTTCATCATTTACATTTACTGGTATAACAACGTTAGTTAGCTCCACCTCCTTCTCTTTAGAAATCTCCACTTCCTTTTCTTTAGCAATCTCCACCTCCGGACTTTCCTTATCACTCCGGGGCTCTATCCTAGTGCCGGGAATATTTGATTCATCATTCCTAGGGATTGAACTATCATCAACAATATTCTCTTGTCCATCCACCATCTTTTCAATTTCTTCAGATGCCAAGTGCTCATCAACCAGTGCCACATTTTCTCTTGCTTCCTGCTCCTCACGACTTTTATGCTCAACAAGACTAACTTGTAATGTATCTTGTAAAATCATCTCATCTGCTTTGTCAACAGTTGGCACTGGAGCTAGTGGTGTAAGACGTGTGGATCTCCTTTTAGGAATACAAAGACGACAGTTGATCGTCTTGGAGCACTTAACTCTGCGGCTTCCTTATCAGGGTTAGGTGACCTAGGGGCGCTAGTTGTCCTATGCGTTCCGTGGGTAGACTCAGTCGGCTGTGACTGAGTCAGAGGAACATCTATCCCAAACACCTCCGCATACATCTGATAATGCTCCGTTTGCTTCATTTCATCAGTGATCATCCAAGCTGGTATCTGCATTCCAACTTTGTTTTTGTGTCTTCCTGAGTTAAAAATATTCTTCATGATATCATCATCTTGCAAGTTGTGATACATGTCTCGAGCACGTCTTGAGATGTCAGGAAAGATAGTCATGTAGTGACTGACAATGATCTTTGTAAATCTTGGATATGGAATCGAAGATGTTGGATGATGAAGCGAATAGTAAAGTCCTTCCCATAGTAACTCCGCATAATCCACATGAATGTTGTTGACAAAGCAATACAACATTTGCATTATCTGCAATGGCGGTTGATCCCATCCAGTGACACGTGTTGTCAAGCATTTGGAGAATATCTTGCATAACGTTTGCCATGGCTGCAGAAGACCAGTTGTCTTGAAACTTGATGGTGTCTTTAGCTCCATTGTAAATCCTAATACTTGTTTGTAGAATGGAACCATTTCAGAAAATGATGGTGGTGGTACGAATGAATTATGATTGTTGTCAGTTGCTTGTGGAAGATGAAAGATTGTTCTGAAGTCATCCAGTGTAAGATTAAGTTCTTTCTTGTCCAGCATAAACTTGAGCCTATACTTTGATCTGTCTTCCTTCAAAGTATGCCAGAACTGTGCCATATAAATCCATGGTACGGATGAAGAAGCTGCAATGCTTTGATCTGTCTTCCTTCAAAGTATGCTTTGATCTGTCTTCCTTCAAAGTATGCCAGAACTGTGCCATATAAATCCATGGTACGGATGAAGAAGCTCAATACTGAATCGTAATGGACGATTCTTGATGATGTTCATCAGAATTTTGCTTTCTGGTGGACATTGCATATGATCAAGATCAACCTTCTTGTTAGCATACATAAGATCATATCTTTTGTTTGGAGGACACAGTTCATCTGGATGAACATCAGTGCATGTTGTTGTTGTTGTGCCACGATGATTACTAAATGAATACAATTGAGATATTAGATAACAAGCAATTCATTTGACATTTTTGTTTTTTTCCACTGTATGTTTTATATGTTCTGGCAATTCTTTTTGAACATATTTTTGATCAGTTTCTTTCCCATGTGCTCGTTCTTGCTTTTTCTAGCACATGTCATACGCTTTATTCTTTTAATTTACCATTTTTGTGTGTTCTGGCAATTCTTTTTCGAACATACTTTTGATTTGATTTTTCACGTATAGATTTAGCTCTCTCTTTCTGTTTTTAGAATATCCTCACCAGAAATTCTTTGTGACATGATACTCTTTCAAGAATGATGAAGATTTCTCTTTTGATTTTAATCAATACTCTTTTTTTAAAAATTAAATAGAAATCATTCAACTTCTTAAAATTGTTTTGTAAAAGAGTATCATTTTGACACAATAACAGATTTTGAGAACTTTTTCCAGAAATCTTTTGACAAAAACTTTCTTTATAATGATAACATAGAATCAGGTAATCTCAAACCCACAACTAAATGGACATTAAGTCACTCACTCCTCATTCTGTTCATTGCAAAAAATGGTCGAAGCCAGACATGACTTAGTCCACTTAAACAATTGAGATTTGGATTAACAGATTCAAGTTATAAAAACTTTTTCTTTCACTTTTTGTCATGAATCCTAAACAATGAAGACAAACATATCTTTCAATAAATGAATGGACACTAAGTCACTCACTCCTCATTCTGTTCATTGCATAAAATGGCCTAAACCGGACATGACTTAGTCCACTTAAACAATTACGAATAGATATATATGACCCATAGCTCAAAATTAATAAAAACATGATTTCTTTTTCAAAATTATTCACCACAAACATTTAAGCATTAAACATCATAAGCATGAATCATCAACATTATTTCTTTCTCAAAACACCTTCACGTTTCCACAAATGTACTTTCACTGAATTTTGACTTTTTAGTATTACTAAGTTTGACTTGTTGACCTTTCTGAGTTTGATTTTTTGACTATTACTTAGATTCACAAACAATGATTCTTTTTGACATATGAAAAACCAAACTCAATCCATTGTATTATATTATCATTTTTGGATTACCACCTAAAGTCAATTGATTAAACTCGATAAACATCAAAATCGGTAAACATCATTGATCCCGTCCGAATCAACACGTATAAAATATATATAATATATAGATACGTACTAATAAGGAAGATAATCAATAATAGTATAGTAAGTATTTTCCGTCGGGTTTTAGAAGATCGCTTTTAACCAAAGCAATTATCAAAAACCTCCCGGGTCGTTTCCTCAGCGAGATGTGAATGGAAATCTACGTTCAAGTTGTAAATCGAGCTTGATTATCACTTAAGTTGTTGGGTTTGGTTTTTTTTTAAATCTACTAAAAGGGAAAACATATAAAAGAGTAACTAAACTTTTGAATTTAAACTATTTTTAAACTAATATTAATTTTAAGATTAAAAACTACAAGATTATACTAA
>BQNB010150698.1:1680-12053 GCA_026074375.1 Tanacetum coccineum
CAAACTTTAAAGAAGACTTTAATTAATTAACTAAGGGTAAAACTGTCATTCTGTCAAAAAGTAAGAAAGACAAAAAAGTTTTTTTTTAATTGTGTGTTTTTTGTCGGGACACAATAATTTTGGGACGGAGGGAGTGTGTGTTAAGATGATGGTGGATAACACCGCTTATAACCAATGTTATAAATAGCGTGAGGCGTGGCGTGGCGGCATGACCAAGCCTCACGCCTTAGCGGCTAAGGCGAAGCCTTTGCGTTTTTAAGACGTGGCTTAAGGCGGCACAAAATTTAAAAATATTTATATATTTTAATCATATTTCATATATATCGAGTTTACAAAAAGCGTTATACATAACAATTAAAGTTAGGAAACTATCATTACATGTAATATTCTGCATTTTATAAAAAAAAGTTTTTTTATTGGAGTTGAATCCAAAAAACTCGCCACGCCTCACGCCTTAGCGCGCCTTATCACGCCTTTTCACGCCTCAGCTCACGCCACGCCTAGAGCCGACGCCTTGGTCTGTTTTATAACGTGGAGGCCACGCCTCACGCCTTAGCGGCGCCATAGCGCGCCTTTTAGAACCCTGGTTGAGATCAATGTAGACCCAAAATTATCTAAAGACCTAATGAACCAATGTTAGCCACTCATTTTTTCATCAAAATAAAAAATACCACTTTTCACCTCTTTTTTAAAATAAAATATCTTGCAAACGGTAAATCGTCAAACGATAAAAAATATGCCATCACAACGAGTATTTTTTTATCTTTCAGTAGACGAACACTTGGATATACTTTCGGCGAACTTTTTTTGATTTTTTTCAGTTACGTCTGGAAAAATCACATGTGATTTGTATCACAAATCACATGTGTATGTGATTTCATAAATCACATGTGATTTTTTCAAACGTAACTAAAAAAAATCAAAAAAAATATTTCATTGAAAATATATATAAGTGTCCCTCTATAGAAAGATGATTTAACTCTCGTCGCGATGGTGTGGTTCATTTTGCATAACGATTAACGGATTGTAAGATATTTAATTTAAAAAAAGGAGATAAAAGTGGGCTTTTTTTAATTTGATGAAAAAATGAATGACTAAAATTTATTCATTGAGTTTAATAAATTTTTGGTTTATATTGAACTTTCCTCTTATACGTAAACACACACAAAATATTTTCTCTTTTAATGCAACTCAATCGTATGCACAAAAGAGGAGAACAACGCATTGGTGGTGATATGGTGTTATAAAGGGACGCGTCTTGGGTGGAAAAAATAAGGACAAATAAAGACAAAACCATAACTAAAAAGGTTTAGATGCATTTACGAAAAACAAGATAAGAACCTAAACATATGTTTTTGGTATGGGTGACAATTTTTGACACGACACGATAAAATACAGAACGAGACATGAAGTTAAACATTTTTTTGGTTCAGGATAGAAAAGTTTAGGTCAAAAAAATGTCAACATGTCTAACTCGTTTGATAAATGAGTCATGTTTGAGTTGAGTAAGTATTAAACATATCAACCCGTAAACCTGCTTAAGAATATAGGCCTCCGAAAAACAAAATATATTGGATTTTATATTAGATTTGGATTGATGTATTTAGTTATGTATGATAAGTTACGATTATAGCTCAAATATCACTCAATTTGTTGTATAACTATATGTATGTTTTTTTAATTACTTTTTTAAATCGTTATATGATTTTTTATTTAAACTAGCTGAATCGATAAAACCTTCATCTTCGTTTAACATATTTACTTAAACAGGTTAAACGGGTCACAAGCGGGTTACACATGTCATGCAGGTCCGTGTTAAGGTTGAGTTTTTTTTTTGACACGATTAATAAACGAATAGTGTTTGGATAAAGGTTATATTAACCCGTCAACCTGTCAATTGTCATCCCTAGTTTTAAGTACTAGGTGCATTTTCAAAAAAAAAATCCCAAATATTAACATTACGTAGAACCCCGGAGCTATTTTCGTCAACGCTAAAGGGGATAATTTTAGACCCATTGGTTAAACATGAGTCTATTTGAGTAAATATCTATTAGGAAATGAGTTTAGTTGTGGGGTTATTATACAAAGAAGTTACTATACTTTCCCAAAAAGTTCGCCTAAGTTACTAAGCTTTCATTTTGTTCACTTAGGTTACTAAACTTATATAACATGACATTTGAGGTTACTCAACTTGCAAAAATATACGTAAACATCATTGAACTTGTAAAAACATGACATTTATGTTACTTAACTTACCTAAAAATATACGTCTAGGTTGCTCAGATTAACATTGAAATTATGGGGGTGTATGTTTATCAAAAGTTTAGTAACCTAAGTGAACAAAATGAAAGTTGAGTAACTTAGGCGAACTTTTTGGAAAAGTATAGTAACTTCTTTGTCTATTAACCCGTTAGTTGTGTCTCCTTAAATATTATTGATAAGACTAGTTGATTATTTGATATAAAGTGAAATTACATGATAATTACCCAACGTGTCTTGCGGTTCAATCTGTTTTTTTTTTCTTCACTTCTTTATAAATATTTTTCATTTTTTACTAAAAAAGAAAAAAAAACTATTTTTTTTATCAAAACTCATCTAGACCTGTAACACCCCCATTTTGATAATATAGCAGCGGAAGCTAATCTGGGTATTACTTCATGAATCACAGACACAATCATAGAAAACGACTCAAAATAGACGTTTTTAAAAGATACGTTATCATTCATTTAAAATTAGAGTTTTACAAAGGCAGGTCCCAAAATCTAGTTACATACAATGTGAATGATAACAAGTTTTAGCCATCTTCAAGTCCATATCACTCCATGCCATAAGTTGCTCAATTACCTGAGATAAACATGCTAAAAACGATAACTTGTGTTTACACGAAAAGATTTCGAGTTTGAAATGTAATAGTTGAATACAGGTTATCATAATGGAAATATTTGCATTGCAAGGACAATTATTATGGAAAACAGTATTATCATGAAGAACAGTTGAATGCAAGTTTAATGGTAAGTGGGTTACGTTGTTATACACCCGTTATTGGTAATAATTGTAACGAATATAATTATCATGGAAAAATGATAAACATTATTATTCAATCGAACCTCATGACACCAATACGTTAACAGGGAAGATCACCTAAAGTGATATTGGTTAGGGACAGATGTCCTCGTTGAAAAGATAACTTGACAAGGTTACCTATTAGGACAAATATAGTGCGTTTGGCTGCCCCAAGCATGGGTATACAAACGGGATCCGTCACCCCCAATAGATCTATTCACAATATTCGTGTTCACTCGAAGTGCAAGTAATTAATGGTTCATGATATGGAAATAATGGCACTGGAAGCTACTTAGGCAATAATATATCTGGATAGCATACATATCTGGATAGCATACATTTAGAAAACACTTGCATTCATGGTTTATAGCAGGTATCACAGGTTTATAAAATATTCAAAAGATGGAAATATGGGGTTATGAATTCATTAAGTATTTTGAAAAGTAATCACATTTGTTATATGATAAACGAGTACGTAAAAGAGTTTGTAACAAGCATGTATCCCCCTCGCGGGTTTATAAAACATGTAAATGAGTAAAGGCGAGGTTATGAACTTTACCTTAACAGGGAAATCTGATTAACGGCAAAAGTATATCAAAGGAAATGAGTCTGTATGGTAGAACGACGTTATCTACTCGGGCGGAAAGTATATCAACTTGAAAGAAAGCAGCTTCGTCATGTAACCTGGGATAATATGTCGAGTCTTAGGAAGATTGTACTCTAAACTATCTAAGAGTTTTAATATGTTATAAGTTTGATTGGAGAGTTTGGAATTATTGTATCACCGTTCGGGCCATCATAATTCAGAAGTCATTCAGTAAACGTTTTGAGAGCAGGGTACTTTAAATCGTAGAAACAAAAAAAAAAAAAGAAACCCAACAACTCAGTCCAACGTAATATCAAGATGAAACCCCTTTAATAAGTGAACTCCTAAATTGTGAACGATATAATCGGTTTTAAGCGTTTTTGATCAATATCTGGAAATGATAAGCACGACAAGTGTTAATTAAAGTTATGTCTTATAATGTTTTGAACATGTTTTTATACTTTTTCAAAATGTTACATTTTAGACCCTTAAGAATGAAAAAATGAAAAATAATACCCTGGAGTATTGCACATTTACGATTTGGTCCTTCCTAGTTTAAAAGATGTACAAAGTAAACCTTGTACTTTGGAAAGTGACATAATAGACCCTTATAGTTATAACTTTGATAAAATGACATTTTCAGTCCTTTTAGTTATAATTTCCAGAAGTTACTGATAATACGCCCTTGCATTGAAATGATTACAAAAACAAGTCCAAAATTCATAATAATGATATTTTTCAATATGAAAAGTAATTTACAGGTTATAGCTTATTAATATAAGCTAAAATATGAAGATTTAACATAATGAAAGTTTAAAATAACGATTCGTTAAGCTAGGAAGCAAAACGGGTCATATTAGGGTTTTAAACGAAAACGCGCGGGTTTTAAGTTCAAATTCCTTCAAGACTTGATAAAGTTGTTATATTAACATTTTTTAAGCATGTTAGGATAGATTATAACAATATTTAACCATTATAACATTTAGTTTTAAGAAAAACATAAAATTAGGGTTTCGGGTGTACGGTTTTGGATCAAAATGGAAAATGAGTATGAATTGAGTTATAAAACTTTAACAAGAGTATATTTAGGATCATATGAACATTATAAGAGTGTAGGAGCAGGTATGAAGATCATAGAACCTGGGTTTGAGCTTATAGCTTGAAAACGGGTTGAAATCAGGACTTTTAGCTTTGTACGCCTAGAATAACGACTCCCAGGCTTCTTTTCTTGGTTTCTTTTGCTTCACTTCTGTTCTTGAGACTTATTAGTACCTCTTAGGATCTTCTTTGAGCAAAGTATTGCTGCTATTAATGGTTATAGAGGAGGAAGTGGGGGATGAGTAAGAATGAAGAGTTTATGCTCCTATTTATAGTCGAATGGAGTCTTGGTGGCCAAGGAGTCTTAGTGATCTGATCTTGGACATGTGGATCAGCTAGAGGGTGATGTGTAGAAGCTATAAGATGAATCATGTAAGCTAGAAACTACTAGAAGAGTGATGGTCATTGTGGTGTCCGCGGCTTACTTAGGGCCAAAGGAGAAGGGGGGGGGGGGGGGGGGAGAGGGGGGGGGGGGGATTGTGGTAGCTTTTGTAACCAAGGAGAAGACTTAGAGGTGCTTGTAAGATGGTTATTGATAAAGTAGGATGGCCATCAAGGTGCTTGTTTGCAAAGTGTATGTGAGTCCCAAACTGAACAGATCTTTGCAGCCTGCTAAGGGTGATAGCCAACTTGTATGAATAAAGATTGACTTATATAAGAAACCACTGACTATGAATACTGATTGTATGTGCGATCTTACACAATAAGTTTAAAAAGCAAAACATGAATAAACTAACTTTGATTTCTATTAATCTGCTAAGTGATTACAGATTACTAAATATAGATATGATTGTATGAGATGTATATGTGAATTGATTTTTTTCGGAACTGTGCCATAGGTTCCTTAATGGGAGGGAATCAAGGATAAACCCTAACAGACTTACAAAACGCATAAAAGATAATACATATCTTTTCCTATAATATCTCATACGTATCTCTTGAACAATACTAACTATTTTCTACTAACGATACTAACTGACTGATCAGTACTTAACACTTTGTACTGTCAGTACTAACTATAACTATCGATACTAAGTATTATCACTAACGGTACTAAGTCAGGAATGAATAATTCCGCACATTGTAGCTTCAAAAATGTCAATTTACAAGAAAAGAGTCCCGCGTTCCTTAGGGCTCAACCAGGGTGTTCAAGCTATTTTGAGTACACGTGATCAATAATGTTGGATTATGTTTATAAGGATTTTATTAGGAGTTTATAACAAGATTTGAGAGTGGGTCGGGTTTAAAATGGGCAAAAAATGATTAAACGGGTCGAATGTTTCCTCATTAGGGGCACGTTTAAGGGTTTCCTTGATGCATTCCCCATACAAATGAAATGAAATGATTAATTAATGATTGTATATGATTAGTAATGTTGTAATTTAAATTATTACAAAATTATTTAGGGGTTGGTAGAGTTTTATAATGGATAAAAACGAAGAAACGGGTCATGGTTTACTATTTAGCTCGGGTTAGGGTTTCTGACTTTGGTTTCTTGTAATTTCATGAAATGAGGATGAATATGGATTGTAGATGAAGTGTATGACTTGCTTGAAACTTGTACTTGATGGATTGTACAAGATTTTTAGGAAAACGGAGGTAAAACGGCTATTTGGACATCGTGCATTAATGACTTGTACATTATGCTTTAAAGGACTTGTACCTTAATTGAGGGAGTTAATTTCAAATGAAGATGTTTATATTACTTTGTACATATGTTTAGGTAACTTTGTACATTCAATTTAGATATTAACCTTCTATGAAAATGTAGGGTGAGAGGCATATAATAACGTTTAAAGCCCGTTTTTGATATAACATTGTAAATGGTATATTATATGATAAATGTATTTTTAGTTTTAGAATCATACTCTACGTTGTAAAAAATGATGATTTATGATATTTACTAGACATGTTATGAGTTTGCTTGACATATATTTAATAGATTGGTCAAGTAGGTTTGCGTGGCTTTGTTAACGTAAACTATGTTACATAATGGAATAGAATGAAACGAAATTGTATTACCGTGAAAAAATAGTACTTAACATAGTAAGCAGTTATAACATTGATAAATACTGGAAAATTAATGGATTGTTATAGTCCCCCAACCTACAGAAATCTCGTCCCCGAGATTTAGTTGAGAGATAGAGGCGTGATATTTGGAACAGAGTTCTCAGCTTCCTACAGTTCAGTCTGATGGCCTATTAGTAGCAATTCTGACATCTGACATGCATGGTCCTGGTATGCAGTGTACCCTTCCTACAGAGGGGATAAGGTCCTTATATCACGGTTTCCATTAGCCTTGAAGGTTTCCTGCCTTCCATTTTGTTGTTGGTGATGATCATTGTTGCGATTGTTATTGTTGCGGTTATCTTGGTAGTTGTGGTTGTTGTGATTGTTGGAGTGGTTATTGTTGTTATGATCATTGGGGTATTTGTTATTGTTACGATTATTAGGGTAGTTGTTGTCGTCATTGTTGGTGTTTCTTTTATTCTCAAACTTTCTTTTATGATCACCAGTTTCTTGCACAGAAGCCTCTGGGCTATGTTGATAGCTTCCTCCAAAGTTTGAGGTTTTGAAACAGTAACGTTTCCTTCAATGCTTTAGGGCTGTCCCCCGATGAAAGCTTCTATAAGTTTATCAAAATTTGGCACCATGTTTGGACATAAGACTGCTAATTCTTGGAATCTCCTAACGTAAGTCTTGAGATCATCTCCTTTCACAACCAAGTTGTAAAATTCGTCTTCCATTTTCTTGACTTCAGTTCGAGGGCAATACTTATTGGTCAAGAGCCTTTTCAATTCAGTCCAGGTGATCCTATTAGCTTGTTCTATTCTGATAGGTTGGGCGTATGCATTCCACCAGGACAAGGCATCGTCGATCAGGGTACTAGTAGCAAATGTCATTCTGTTTTCCTCGGCATAATTACTACGAGAAAATACTGATTCAATCCGTTCAAACCAGCGAATGATCAACAGCCCCTTCCGTACCATTGAAGTAGAAAGGTTGACAGCTTATGAATTCTTTGTAGTATCCTCTTTTTGCTACAGGAATTTCTCTTGCATAAACATTGAAAGCATATCAAAATAACCAAGACTATATCATAATCCTCATAAAGCCCAAACAAACACAATTAACTACTCCATAATCAAATAAGTAACAAGCATGATGAACATGTAAATCTCAGTAACATTCATATCAAAAGATAATAGAAGTTTACCAAAGTTTTAAGATCAAAGGATGGTGATTACAAGATTTTCCAACCAAAAACTATTATCAATAACCAAAGATATTGATTCTTATTATTTCAAACCTTCATGAACTATCACTACACTTCTAGGAACCATAAATAACAAGCCAAAATCGTCAGGCAAGGCTTCGGTGGAGTAGAAGTATGATCAAGGGTGAACTTGGTGTAGTATCACCCTTTATGACTTTGATTTATCTTCTAATGAGTTGTGTGTGTAAGATGTGAGATTGAGGCACTATTTATAGGGTTTTTAGGCTGCCAAAAACGTAGAGAGGAAGGGTAGGGGCAAGTGATAGGTTGCATTTAAGTGCCAAGCCCATTTAAGAGCATTTACCATAAATTTAATGAAGTGCGCCGCACTTTTTGGATTGTACGCCGCACATATGGCATTTATAGCTCCGGGGCTTTTTCTTAAATTGTAGATAATTAAATTCTCTTTACATGGCCGCTTGAACCAACTAAAACAGAGTTCGTATGACCGAGTTATGGCCAAAACAGTAAACATGTGTCGAGAAACATTCAGCTTGAGTTATTTCTTCGTTTAAGCTTCAATTCTTCATGTTTTCTTATGTTTTATTCCATGACACATCATATGAACCTACAATAGCAAATATACTCTATTCTATACCAATAGTTCTTATAATTAACCAATAAATACATATAAAAGCATAGATAACGTATATAGAAATATGTATAATTTGAGCGTTATCAAATCCCCCCACACTTAAAACTTTGCCTGCATTCAAGCAAATCTAAGACAAGAAATTTTATAAACAAAGGTTCCTATATGACAAGACAAGGAAATTTTTATATATATATATTTTTAAATTTTGATAGTTATTATTATTTAAAATTTTTATTTAGTGTGAAATTATCAAAAATATTTTTGGGTTTTTTTAATTAATAAGCGCAAAAGGCGTAACACCCCCATTTTTACATATAGCAGCGAAAGCTAATATGGGGTATTACTTCATAGTACAATAGTCATAATCATAGAAAATGACTCAAAAGAGACATTTTTGCAAAAATTTACTTATCATTCATTATAATTAGAGTTTTTACAAAATGCAGGTCCCAAAATCTAGAAACATAAAGTTTGAATGATAACAATTTAGTCATCTTCAAGTTCGTGCCACTCCGTGCCATATATTGCTCAATTACCTGAGATAAACATACTAAAAAGTCAACACAATGGTTGAGTGAAATTCATAGGTTTGTAATTAAACAATTTGAATACAAGTCATAGTATAATAATTGTATAAGCATAATTATTATGGAAAATTGCATTATTGCATTAAGGTATTATGTAATTGTGTTATGTCTAAGCTCATGGCACACAAACTGATTGGTGTATATATATATACCTAAATTGATGTGATATATATATACATAGATAATGGCCCCTGGTGTAGGTATTTGCCATATACCTATGAAATTCAAATATAGTGTATTTGGTTACCTATCCGGCTAACATAAACAGGATTCGTCAATCCTGATAGATCTATCCACAATATTCGCGTTCACTCGTAAGTGATTAATGGTCCATGATAATAAGGGACTTTTGGCATAAAGTAACTTAGACATTAGTTGTAATCAGGATAGCATATAACTTGGAAAAACACTTGTATTCGTAATTTATAGCATATATCCCCCTCACGGGTTTATGAAAACATTAAAGAGATTAAAAAGTGAGGCTATGAACTCACCTGATAGGTAGTTGTATTAAATATTCCAAAATGAAAGCTGACAACTTTATCACAATCTTAACAGGGAAGGTTGATATAGCAAAATAATAGTAAACAGCCACATCACGCAACCTGAGTAAATATATCAAGTCTTAGGAAGATTGTACTCTAGAACGTTGGTTTTAAGAGTTTAATATTGTTATGAGTTTGATTGGAGATTTTTATATCACCGTTCGGGCCATCATATTTCAGAAGTCATTTAGTAAACGTTCGAGGAGCTAGGGCACTTTAAATCGTAAACCCAACAACTCAATCAGAACGTAATACCAAGATGAAACCCCTTAATATGAAGTTCCCTAGTATTGTGATATGATATAATCGGTTTTAAGCGTTTTGATCAATATTTGGAAATGATAAGCACGACAAGCGTTGATTAAAGTTATGTCTTATAATGTTTTGAACATATTTTTATACTTTTTCAAAATGTTACAGTATATACCCCTATGCATGAAATGATTTACAAAATAAGTCCAAAATCCATAATAATGATATTTTTCAATATGAAAAGTAATTTACAAGTTATAGCTTATTAATATAAGCTGAAATATGAATATTTAACGTAACAAAAATTCAAAATAATGATTTGTTAAGTCGGAAATCAAAACGGGTCGAATTAGGGTTTCAAAATGAAAAC